>LGRN01000036.1:0-102367 GCA_001883825.1 Emergomyces pasteurianus Ep9510
TTTTTTTTTTTTTTTTTTGCAAGTAATAACACTCCGGAGCACGCCGAGAAATTATTGCCAGCGGCGTTCGTACTAGCAAAAGGAGTAAACTGGGGTGGAAGAGGATATGAGTGGATCTAGAGACATAAACATAAAAAGTCTTCTTTGTTCAGGGGCTGTAAATGGTTCATCAGCCGTCAGTCTATACATGTATAATCGAACGGCTGCCTGGGCAGAGTTGCTGCTGATAAAAACAACCGCCTTCTGTGTTTTTTGGAGAGAGAGGGGCAACGCAAACATTGCCGAGGGCCAATATTCATAATCTCTATCAAGAGTTCTTTTTGTTGAACGTCTTCTTAGAGAAATATACAACGACGACTCCGGCTTCGGTTCTCCTCATTGGCATCCATTTTGAACAAACATCGCCATCGTGACACCCCGAAGAATGAATGCCAAATTTCCTCACCCTGGATATGCACCAATGGGGTGGTGGGGATATAAAAAAATAATCAGACGAAACGTGGATATATATATGCCCAAAAAGCGAACCCATCAATCGACTCGTCAGGCGGCCAAAAAATTTTGACATGACACCCAAACAACAGCTGGGATTAGAACGGGCATGTTCCTAAAATTTGCTCTCGGTCTCTTCTGTAATTTGCAGAGGTAATGGAGGCAAAAAATAATCATTATTTGCAATGACTACCACGACAAGGGTATGTCGGAGACCTGGAATATGTATGAAGAGAAAACAAGAAGAGAAGAGGGACAAAGAGAAGGGAATTTTTTTTTTTTTTTTTGAGGTAAGCGAGAGATGGTGATCACGTGTTAGGATTGCCAGGAACCTTCCTTCCAAGGTTGGGAAAGTGCGAACGGAGCTCGGGCCGAATAACAGAAGAAGCTCGGGAAGCAAAAAATCGCCGAAAAAGCATCCTAGATCGTTGTGAAATCAGCAAAACGCAACGCAAATTAATAAAAAAAATAAAAATAAAAAAAAGTGAGAGAATGCTCAGAGCTTATGCGCCAGCCGTGAATCGAACACGGGCCTCATGCTCTATTTTTTTCAACATCAAACTAACATTTTAGTCGGAGTGGAAGGCAAGAATCCTAACCATTGGACCACTGGCGCCATTTTGGTTGAGTGGGGCTCAAAAAACGTACAAAACTGAATACGCAGAAAAAGAGCGTAGTTCTATATAATTATATACATCGGTAGAGACCCCAGAGACACATTTGATGAGTTATGTAACTTATATAACTTTTATTACGGGGTGTTGGGGATTTTGTTGTGCTGAAGAATATATGGATACGGATGTCACTATGTTGCATACATGCCGATGCCGACGTGTTTAGAGCTACGACACTCACCACAACTTACTCTCACCATTCTCCCCCAATCTTCTTGACACAATATATATCTAGGTATTTTTACGCCGCAGCATCTCAGGAAGTTATCGATTCCAACTCGAGAGTAATTTGTTTTTAATAAAAACATCCCGAGCTGACCGAAAACCCCGAAACCCTCAAAAACACACCTCAGGTTGAAGCGGATGGCTTCCGAGGTAGGAGCTCACTATGGGTACCACAAGGTACAAATAATTGGAAAAAATGGCCAAAGCTGAGAAGATTTGAGATTTTGGTTTTTTTCTTCTTTCTAATATAATAGAATCCATTTTCATTCTAGTTTCAAGGAATTAACTACGCAATATCCTTGTAAGGGGTAGGACATGTCAAATAATGATATAAATAAAGGAAATTAAAATAATGTGGCTATGTACAAGATGAGGGTAAAAGGGAAAATAATAAGTTGGAAGAGACAGTGTTGGCACGGTTAGGATGGGAAAACAAAGCAAATTATTGTCATTCGTCATAAAATGCATCCCGCCGGGTGGGGAGGGGAGGGGAGGGGGGCAGAGGGGACACCTGAATTAATGATAACGTGACGCCCTCAGAACCGCGCAATGACCTTCTCCTGTGTATCCGATAATGCCCACTGGCTCGTATTCTCCTTGCTAAGAACGCGCTTCGCCTGTTCAGCTGTGAACCCCTTGGCGACAACAGCCGGGTTATACCCCAATCCATTAATCTTGCCAACAACTTCATCTGGAACCGCGACAGCCGCCTTCCCATCCCCGCGCTTATAAACAGTGACCACAACCGCACCCCCAAGGCCCAGGTTATGCTGCAACGCCGCATCCGTGCCCTTCACCAGACGATTATTCGCCCAGCCGCGCAGATGCCACACAAGCTCCGCGCACTGCGCCACACCCGTCGCGCCGAGCGGGTGGCCCTTGGAAATCAGCCCGCCGGAAGGGTTAATGACCATCTTGCCACCGTAGGTAATATCACCCCGACGAACCATCTCGTGCGCCTTCCCGGGTTCCGACAGCTCCAGCGCGTCGATGGTCGTCATCTCATTGGCTGAGAAGCAGTCGTGCAACTCGCAGACCCTGACGGATTTGACATCGACGCCGGCCTCGGCGAGGGCGGTGCGGGCTGCATATCGGGCCATGTCGAAGCCCATGAGGCTGATGGAGCTGGTGTCGTAGACGGAAGGGGCGTCGGTAGCGATAGTCTGGCCGGCCATGAGGATGGCCTGGTCTTTGAGATGTGGGCGCGCGTCGAGGAAAGCTTCGGAGACGATGACCGCGGCCGCGCCGCCATCGGAGGTTGGGCAGCATTGGAGCTTGGTGAGCGGGTAGAAGATCATGGGGGCCTTGGAGATTTCGTCAAGGGTGTATTCTTGTTGGAATTGGGAGTAT
Organism: Emergomyces pasteurianus Ep9510; assembly: GCA_001883825.1. Lineage (NCBI taxonomy): Eukaryota > Fungi > Ascomycota > Eurotiomycetes > Onygenales > Ajellomycetaceae > Emergomyces > Emergomyces pasteurianus. The sequence continues at coordinate 2,742 of LGRN01000036.1, forward strand.
GGGTTTCGTTTGGAGTGTTCGTGGTTGATGCGACCGATTTCGGCGAAGTCTTCGGCTTTGGCACCGTATCTGGGGTTAATTTTTTGTTAGCATAAAAATGATATTTTCTTACCTTTGCATGTTGGAGGAAAGCCTGTAAAAAACTCACTTCTCCATATACTCAAGACCTGCATTTCCAAACATCTGCGCCGCACCCGGGGCGTTAGTGATGCCACGGGTCTGCGCCATCATCTCACCAAAGAGGCCAGTAGGGTTCGCTCGGTCATTGAAATTCGCCTGGAGACTGCCCGGGTTCATCTTCTCAAAGCCTACGACGAGCACGCAGTCCGCCGCACCATGGCCGACCATGGTCCGCGCCATGGCAAGGCCCGTGGAGCCCGTGGAGCAGTTGTTGTTGACGTTATAGATAGGGATTTTGGTGAGGCCAAATTGGTAAAAGACTCGCTGGCCGCAGGTGGAGTCGCCGTAGCAGTAGCAAGCGACGCCCTGTTCGACGTCATCGTAGGTGATCTGGGCATCCAGCATTGCCTTGACCCCGGCCTCGAAGCCCAGCTCTTGGTAGTCGACTTTGCCACGGGGTTTTATGAACTTGGTCATACCCACGCCGAGGACGTAGGCGGGGCCTGCTTGTTTTTTGCCCATTTTTGTATCTGTGTGCTGCACGTGGGGGTTATGCTATGTATGAGCTTGATATATGAAGACAATTTAAATTATTTCTTAATCTACTGTGATGAGTTAGCCTGGGGTTTCTTTCTCTTCCTCCAAATAGTACTAGATTAGTAGCACTTACAGGTCTTTTCTGTTCGTTTATGAATAAATGAAAACGATGATGATGAATTCACTGAAAGAAAAGAAATGTATATTTTGATTAGCGGCAACAAAGAAATGCGGGAAGGTATTTATGTTCGAAATAGCCCGCAACATCTCCCAACTTCCCCAGCTTGTGGTGGTTAGTTGCGGGGGGCCCGAGGGATCCTCGGTGCCTCGGAACATTCTCAACCACCAGCCCCTTCCCAGAAACAGTTAGCCCCAGCAAACGTGTGTAATATCCGGGGGAACTTTTTGTGATAGTGGTTCTATGGCAGCGTGCGGCCCTCCAGATCTATACTCCGTATATAATCTCGACATCCGTGATATTTAACCGCGCATACCTTTCCACGGCCCAAGTTACCCGACCACCGGCATTGCGCATCCACGTCCCGCCTCCCCCTTCCCTCTCCCGGCAGAACTAGAAGTACTAGTATCTGCATAACTTGCATCCATTACAATGAATATGCCCTTCCACCAGGAACAGAACAACATCATATCCGAAGGGCGGGGTGAATATTAATATGTTGAGTATGTTTTATAGTACCCCAATACTTTTCTCGAACAGCTTCCATCCACCAGCGTTTTACCGATACTCTGTAATTGTGGGATTTCCTGCTCCTGCGTTGGTTGCAAGATGTCAGGTCAAGCCAAACAAACTCCTTCCTTCTCACCGCATATGGAGTCACAGAAACCGTGCTGAACCAACAACGTGCATTGCCATTCCATACAATGAGAAAAAGCAGAGGGAGAGAGGAAAAACGAGAACTCAGAGAAAGATAAATCAAAATTAGTACCCAACAAGCGCTGCTTGAATCAAGGCTGATATCACAAAAATGAAAAAAAGAAACAAAAAAGAGGAGGGGCGAGTGCTACGGCCTTCTATAGTATATTCAGTCTACCCGCCTAGAAATTAATATAGGAAGCAGTTTTCCAGCAGCAGCAGCCAACTGAGCTTGTTCGTATCATTTGATAATATGATTAACCTCGTGTCCCCGCTCACTCGATAGTGTCCGGCAACTGTGTGAGATCAAATACTCCAAAAAATAGCCGCCAGTCACAGACAGGCAGCAGAGCACTCATTTATTCAATAGGCATCAAGTGTGAAGATAGATATGATTTTGAACCACATAGAGAGTAGAGATGGAAGGAAAAGGTAAGTTAAAAGAAAAGAAAAGAACAAGAAAAAGAAAAAGAAAAAGAATTTACAAAATGTAAATTATATATTTAGACGAGAAGATGCTAACTAATTTCACATCATTTATACAAACCTAATCAAAGAATATTTGAAATGGAGTTTAAGCATTTTCCTTTTTCTCTTTTTCTTTTGTGATAATAGGAGGTTGACTCTTATGTAGCTCAGTTTTAAATCTATATACACATGACAGAGAACGTCCATTCATATATCAATACGGCCTTCCACTCTGTCGCTATTCGCCCTTGCACATGGGATATGCCACATCTCATTTTTAAGTTATTTAGCTCATGAGGGAAAGTACTATTATGTATGTACATGTACAATACATAATATCTATCTGATTTGATCTATTTCGTGGATCCAGTCCGCCTAGCATCCCATTGAAAGAACTGATTCCGCCCTCCAGGTATCGAACATCTAATAGGTACTGAACAGAGTACATATGTAGTCATTAGTTATATTTGATAAGCAACTCGTATGGGATGCACCACCTCTGCACCTCCGTGGCAGAACAAGGCTGGATTTTGGGAGTTGCGGGGGGGAGGGAGCTTGACAGGGATTTAAACGGGTTGGCAACCCTGCATGTTTGCCAGGTAGGATGCAGAACAGGAGGAGTTAGTTGGCGAATAGGCTGTGGCAGAAGGGTCCAAATGGTTGATTTTCTCTTCAGCTTGTTTTGGATGCAGTAAAGCACTCGGTACCTCCGTACCTCCCCTTGCACCCATGAATCCCATGGATGCCAGACTCAGTCGCGTGCTTCTGCTTCTTTGCTTCTGCTGCCTCTTTTATCCGCTGCTTCTCAAGTTGAATAGATTGCAGTTATATTTCTAAATAAAGAAATAGAAATAAAACAAGTAGTACTAGAGTAAAAGGACATCTAGACAGTCCAAATAAAGAAATTTTCAAAGGCGGGGTCTACCTCTGCTGGTCTAATCGAGCACACTCATTGACAAGGATGGAAAGGATACATTTTGACCAGCTGCTTGTTGGTGGCAATGAGAAGTATATCTACTCCGTACTACGGAGTACTTCTTTCCAAATCATAACCAGGGAAGACAGTCCTGCGCCGGCCAAAACCTTATTTTGGCCGGGGTTGGATGACTCAGCTTTCGTCCGCCATCACTCACAGCCACTCAGCACCTGGCCCGGCACAGACGCTATGCCAAAAAGGGGATAGTACACCTGCCTCTACTTAGATAAGCGGCGTCTTAGCGTGTGATATGATTGGCTGCTGGCGATCTTGGGGGGATGTTCCAGGCCTTCAAAAAAGAAGCTAGCCCAGTTTGGACTAGGCTGACTCGTCCATATGGTCCTTTTTGGTTTGCCCGCTGTCTGTCTGATGCTGTCTGTCTGATGCCTGCTGTCTGATGCCTGCGTGATGCTAATCTCTCTCCCACTTCTCTCCTCCTCGTCCACTCCTAACTCCTTACCTCTAGTGCGTATACTCACCTCGTTTTGTTTGTCTTTTGAGTGTGGTCACCGTGGTGTCTGCTAAGGGGAAAAAGAGCAGGGCTCCATTGAAGCTTTGGTTAGCCTGGGTTTGGTTCCCAGCTAGGTTAGCACCCACCAACCAAGCAAGAAGCAGCACCCCCCCTTCCCCGCCGGGAAAACCCTTATCTATCTTTTTTCTATTCATCAACCACCAATACCAGCACCACTATTTCGTATGTATGCCCCTTCTTCCTGCTCCTTCTCCTCTGCTTGCTGGTTTGGTGTTCTCTGGGAATATCCTTTTCTTTCATTGACTGAATTGTCGTGTACCCAGATTTAGTATTAATATACCCTCATTTCTTCTTTACCCCTCCCCCGGTCGAGCTCCCATACCCGGGTATATCCCCCGTACAGAGCTCTACACACAGTACTTGTTGACGCTCAAATACAACGCACCCTCCAAGTTTACGCTCCGGAGCTGATTCCCCCTCCGTCTTTCCTGTAAATAAGGAGAATTTTGTCCTGGAATTTATGCAGTCAAAGATTGGCCACTAGCAACCTCAATGGACAGTTGTGGGACGCTGAGAGGTCTGCTCACTCCTTTGTTGAGAGACCACTTTGCGTTCCATCGGATTCCCCAGTCCATGGCCTCTGAGACAGCCAATTACAACGACGACATATACATACATGCCCTGCATTAAGTTGATCCAAGCAAAAATCGAAAACAAAACAAAACGGGGACAAGAATGATGCCATCACTACAACAGCAGCAGAAACAACCACAAACACCACAACAGAAGAACAACAATGCCACAATCAACCCGGCCACTGCTGCTGCCTCTTCGTCACCGTCGTTGTCTTCGTCCCCCTCGTCCTCCGCATCCTCCTCCGCTTCGTCATCGCCCTCCTCCTCCTCACCCTCGTCATCATCCTTTCCCTCCTCCATTGCTGTAGCCTCGACTTCAGCTTCAAAGGCGACAATGCCCCATGGTTTCTGGAATATGGATGAACCCGCACGAAACCGCTTGCTGAAACAGTACCGAACCCAGGCTGCCTCAGCGGTCTCGACTATCTTTGCAACACTCTCTGTGGTATGTGTTTTGCTACTCTTGTGCATCGTGCGTGAATAGACTTCTGTTATTAGGTCCAGTGCAACGGCGGTAATTGACTCCCTCTTGTGTTATTAGACTCCGCTGGAAAACCTCAAAACTCGCATGCAAACGTGAGTAACCCGTGCCCTATTTACTGCCCGGTATCCTTTGTCATTTCGTAGTCTAACGATATATTATTCTACACTATTTAGGCATGATTTTCGAGGACTCACTGATTGTGCCCGCTATATCTGGCGCACGGAGGGCATTAGAGGATATACCGCAGGTTTGTTTATCGTCCTAAAAGCCGTGTAAATTGGGATAATCCATTGGTTTCACTCCACCCCAAAAGAAAGAAAATCAAATTTTTACCTAATATGTTTTACGTCCCTCCACTAGGAGCTTTACCTCCCATGGTTAGCGTGACGTTTGTCCGCGTTACAAACTTTACGGTCTATCAAAAAGCGAAATATGCCCTCTCCGACGCTATTGAGAGGGTGACAGGAGAAGCACCGTTGGTGCTGTACAATACCCCGGGAAGTCTCCCAACTCTCTCCACGGTGTCTTGTTTTACGATAGCTGGAATGGTTGCTGGGTTGGCCGCAACCCCTCTTGCGTGTATGTTCTCCTGCCCCTTTGTTATTGCGCCCTTCCTTTTAAAGAGAAAAAGAAAAATCATTGCAAAATAAAATCCCACCATTCTCACTCCCCACAGGTCCCTTCGAACTAGCCAAAAATGTCGTCCAAACCTCCGTCCTCATGGCAAACAGATCCCACGCCATAGCTGGTACTGCCACAAACCGCCATACGTCCCTCCGCGACATGCCCCGCCTGGGCACCATCGACGCCATAAAACAAATCGTCTCCCGCCACGGCTACCAGGGCCTGTACACGGGCGTCCGCCTTCACGCGCTGCGCGACACGATCGGCACAGGCCTCTACTTTGGCATTTACGAGACGGCCAAGCAGCTGATCTCGACGTTTCTGGGAGATCACCAGTCCCCATTTGGCGCGCCGATGGCGGCGGGGGCGTTGTCTGGGGTTATTCCTTGGATATGTGTGAGTTACCCAGTTTCCCCCCTTGAATCATCATCGATGTCGATATCCAACCCGCATACAGTTTGCTCATGCTCTCTCCATAAAAAAAATTATATACATATATAGACATATACGTTGGACACGAAAAAGACACGCGCACAGAGCATCTTGCTCGGTAAATCCAAGGAGATCGGCGAGGCGTCGATGGCCGCGGCGCGGTCGTCGATGTATAAGGGGATGTCGGTCTCAATTGCACGCACGGCGTTTCAGAATATGATTCTCTTGACAACGTTTGAATATCTGAAGGTCCGGATTAATGAGCTCGAGGCGTGATGATACATTCTTCTTTTTTGTTCTCTCTCTCTCTCTCTCTCTCTCTCTCTCTCTGTGTGTGTGTGTGTGTGTGTGTGTGGTTGAATGGACAGGCTGAGCACACACGTACCATCGTACATGCAGACAGGCAGCCAAGGTAGGCCGGCGGACAGCGAGAGAAACACAAGGGGATGCGAGAGAGGAAATGGAGATTGGAATATATATTTATATATATATACATATTTTTTTCACTTTTTGTTTCCGACATTTTTCTCATCAATTTTATTTTCTCATATTTTCTACGCCTTTTTCTACCTGGGCTGTGTGCTGCATGTACACATGTACCAGGAAAGTCATGTAGCAGGAATCCAATCTCATGATCCCGTCTTGTTTATTTCCCACAAGTTTCTTTCTTCCCCCCCTGATTTTCCTCTCTTCACCTTGAAAGATGAAAGAAAAGCTTAAGTCTGCATGATTATTCTCCTTCTCCTCCTGTCTTACTTTTATTCATTTATGGTGTTTCGGGGTGTCGTTTATTACATGTTCATCTTACGACCGACGGCATTGTGGATTATATAGGGATCATGGCTTTTCCCTTTTTTTGTTTTGGGCCCTGCATGGCCTTGGGTTTGGGTTCTGGCGTTTTGTTTTCTTCTTCATGATCTTATATATTCTTCTTTTACATATTTCAGGTCATTTCGCTCGCTTATCTGTTTCTTCTTCTTCTTCTTCTTCTTCTTCTTCTTCTTCTTCTTCTTCTTCTTATTGATCCCAGGTCTAAGCGCTATGGTACATTTGTTTCGTTCATATATTTATTCATTTTATTGCATACTATTAATTGCATCTTTCCGCTGCCAAGTCCTTCTGCCGATGTTAGTGCTGCTGCTGCTGCTGATGCGAGTTATTTTTGTACTCTAACTATCTATATATGTATCTATGGAGTATACAAATTACAGCATGCATATCATATACCAGTTTTGGAAGCCATACTAGTTCCTGTCTTTTTATATCTCAAGGCGAGCATTGAGCATTGAGCACCGAGTAGCTTTGCTGATGTTACGTCATGGGTTAGCTGCTGCGTGTCTTGGCTTTTTTTTAACTCCTGAATGAATTTAGATCGAAAATTCTGTCAGTTCTTGGCACCACAAAACATCGCGTGCTACCACATCTTACTGTGTTTTATATGTATACAAATCAGTTTATTTGTGATTGTAATTGATTTTCTGTTCTGTTTACACTGAATAAAGCTGTGCTAATTTCTTATTAAGAAGTTTAATTATATCTATTCAATCATGCTCTCTAAACGATGTACTCTTTCTACAGTAGTAACTGTAACTACTTCAGCTTCTACTTGACTGCTGTGTTAGCTATCATTTTTTACATAGAAAACATATTTTTAACTCCATATAACGATGTGACGGTTCGCCAGCGGCTGAAAATGGCCGTGTTCGCGGCTGCTTTTGGCCTTTACAAAGCCCCGCGCCGCGATGCGTTCAACCAGGTCAGAGCGAACATGAATGTGAACGTTTTGATTGAATCTGATGACACACTGAACCTCTATCGAGATTCAGGCAGAGTGCTCTGGACACTCATTGACAATGAATGAATTGTGTTGAAGAATGCCACGGATACAAACTCCATTGAGATGATTGTAAAGAATCAGATGAGAATCTCCGCCCGTAATCTCTGTTCATCTTGACTGAAGTAACCTAGCACGTCAATTACCTTCTTGCTAAAATGAGCGCAAATTTCGAATCGAACAAATCTATTCTGATGCCCGCTTCTTGACTTGAAAACTCCTCATTTAAATGTTTTCCCCAGGAGGAGAAGCTAGCAGACAGAAAAGATGAGATCCTTGATGTGACTGCTTATCATCTCTACAGCAAAGATAATAAGATGCAGTGACGGTGACAGTACCGCATAGAAGGCAGCGAGGGTAACCAACTAAAGGCCATTCACGTCATCAGTGAAGACGTGTATGTGAAACCCAAGCCTTGAAGAATAAGTCTGCTATTAACATTTTACAGGATCCTATGCAGCGGTTGGCTATTACGGCAGCTTCCCATACCGACAGGTACAACAGACCTATACCTGATAAACTATTATCGGTCGGATTACACTTCGTGAAAACTTTGAGAGTGTGTATGGTTGGTGTATATGAAAATGTTAAACTAGTACAGGACAACTTATTTAGAGAACTGAAAGCAAAATGATGCATCTGAGGCAGACATATCTAGCATTATAGTAATGAAATTTTCAATTCACAGTAGATAAAACTGCAATTACTACCCTTCAAAGAAGCTCTGCCATTATAATTGTGTCATCCGAATGAGGGGAAATCGTAGATGGACTCAGCGAGCATTGGCAATAGTTGAGCTGAGTAGATAGATCCATCAAAGACGGTCGGCGGAATTTGAGGGGGGTTAGAACAGAGGTTATAGATAGAGCCGGTGGAGAATGGCTGTAGTTGAGCTGGGTATATCGACCCGTGGAAGCTGGTAGTGGGTGGCGAGGAGGGATTGAATCGAGGGTTATAGATAGAGCCGGTGGAGAATGGCTGTAGTTGGGCTGGGTATATCCATCCGTCGAACGGCGATTCTTGATCTGAGTAGGGCATGGTTAACGCGCCGTTAATATGGTCACTAGCGAATGACGACGAGGCCAAGTTCTTGAGACATTTGCCTGATATGACTGATCCAGATTCGGTCCCACCCGTGCATGTTTTGTTGTCAATTCGTTTTCTCTTTCTCTTCTCTGAGGATCAGATTCCATCCAGAATTTCACGCAGGCGATCATTTTCTTTTTTGACTCGTTCGACTCTTTTGTTTATCAGTTTAAACATTCATATAACTTCTTTACAATAGCATGAACCGTCATTGCAGCCGTCTGCTGTAGAGACGTCCCGCGACTCTTCCTCACTAGCTACCTCAATTTTGCCTTTTGGACAGGCGAAGTGATTCCCGTTCGGTTGTAAGTGGGTAAGGCCTCCAGTACAACGAGTGACTATCTCTACTAGTATGTAAGCTATACAGACAAGTAGGACAACCCACATGTGGTGCGGAACGTTCAGGAGACTTCAATCCTAGACATGCTTAACTCTTCATGATAATCTTTCTCATGTCTTGCAAGAGAGGATTTGCTTTCAGAAAATTCCTTTCTACACTGAAAACAGTATGTTCCGGTAAGTATCGCACAGTGAAACTGGTGACTACGGTCCCGTGTGTTTCGAATGTAGTTGGCAAGGTTTTCAAGTGACTGATACTCTTGATTTCAGCGCTTACATCCTGGAGCAATGCACTTCAGTAGCTGCAGATTCATTCAATCCTGGCAATACAACGCTTTTATTTTCTTTAAAGTGCAAATGAGGCCGTCAAACGCTGTATTCAGATGGTGTTCAGCCCTCACGCTGTCAACGATATCCTCCAGCACAACCACATGCATGTACAGACACTCGATTGTTTTGCATAGTGCACGGTGCTGTGCATTCGGGACTCTCTCAAGTAGTTGAGGAGCGACGACGAAATGATGTTCTAAGATCGTTCTTAGTGATTAAATTGTAGAAGGGTTTGTGCTACTTACTCATTCCGCTTGTAGAGATTATCCGTTATTAGCTTACGACAGTAAGATGGGTGAGTTAAAGAACAAATGGGTGCCAGGTCTTTCAGTTGCTCAACAGGTTCCATTCCGGTTCGGAACATCAAGAACCCGAAATCGACCAGCATAACAGCCACCACACACACTCCCACTAAGCAATTATTCAAAATGGACTTCAAGAAATGGAGCTTGCTGAGAGTCGAGCGTCATCATGATGAGGCAGAGGAAATTCAGCATCGTCGTTTGGTCGCTGTAGTCATAACCCACGCGTTCTCTTACACGATCAAAGCTGGTGTTGAATACGGGTATGTGAGCACTGGCGAAGCATTTATTTTCCTTCATTTCAAAGCCGATGCACCAGGGACGGTTTATTATTATCTTCCAGTCCCCGAGCAAGATTTGGGCAAGGAAACTGGATTTACAGGGGAGGCCGAAGATGATGACAACAGATTACATATGACAGCAGTTGGGCAGGTTCTTGCACTTCGAGCAATAAGGACTACCCCCCATGATCAAGAATGGAAAGACTGGGCCGCGAGTCAGTTGAATATGTGGGTGGCATAGCGTCATGCGCATTCGGGAGCTTGAAGTGCTGAGTTGCGCGTCCAGTTTGTGCTGTATCGGACGGTTCCGCCGCCATGTAGGGCAGCTAGGATGTGCGGGAGGGGCCCAGTGGGCAACGAACGTAGTAAACAGGTTGTCGACTAATATATGCTCCTCAACGGTGTTGAGGTGTTCTAGGTTGATGAGAGCTATCTGCAGCGTAGGCTATGTGGATCACGTGATCCCTATGACAGTTGATAAAATTCTGTTAGTTCTCACCACCAATTCTCTTGGCTTCGTTTGTCCTTCCTTTCCTTGGTCTTTGACCATAGCAGAGCCCGTCAAAGGATAGTACTGGAAGAATCATCTATGCTGTCTCTTAGTAGTCCTTTTCGCTGGCACATATGGTCGTCGCTCTGGGGTTTTATCTCTTATTTCATTAGGAGCATTTATCTACCCCGATACCGCGGCGCGACAGCAACATCAACTCTCAACAACGATGCTGAACTTGGACGTACAAAAGCACAATTTCAGCATGTCAGTAAGCTAATAATGCTACAACTGCCGCCTACTGACTTGATTATATAGAATACCAAATCGTCTGAAGAGTCAAACCATGTCGTTGCTGACTGCTCAATCGTTGAACAGTCTGACAATGAGATAATCTTGCACGTGAAGCAGCCACCAAAATGTATATCGATTGGGTTTTCCGGAATCATCTGTGAAATCGACGAAGATATCATTGTGAAACACCCGAAGGTCATTCCGAATAATGATTCATACAATCAGATGTATCACGATATGATCATGAACGAACGACTGATCTACGAGCGCCTGGGGAGTCATAAAGGGATTATTTCATACTTGGGCGTCCACGACGAATTAACCGGTGCGATAAGGTTGGCATATGCAAAGGAAGGAGATCTGGAATGCTATATTCAAAGCCATGACAAGCCGTCTGAAACAATTCGCGTCACCTGGATTCAATTGCTAGTGGAGACTTTCTGGTATATCTACTCTCAAAAGGTTCTCCATCAAGATGTCAAGTCTAACAATATACTTGTTGAGAATGGTACTTTAAAGGTTGTTGATTTTGCCAACGCTACAATTCATGCATTGGATGCTGTTTTGGAAGAGATCTGCGCGAAAGATCCATTGTCACGAGTTGATGTACTTGGTCTTGGGTGTATTATTTATTCTATTGCAGCATGGCGGGTCTTCTCCTATGATTATTTTGAACATGATTGCTGGCCCGAGCCAGAGATTCTCCCTGCAACAAGCGGTCTACTTTATAATAATATCATCAACAAATGCTGGATAGATAGCTATGACACTATAAAATCATTGTATGAAGACTGCAATGCTTTTTCTGGCATGAAGTGATGAGAGAAGAGAATGAATCAATGTTGTTTAACAGTTGTTGAGGATTTGCTGGCTGCAGGTTGTTTACATCATGTAGAAATAAGATGCTTCCAATGTTATATGGGCTCAGCTCTTACCTCAAGATAGAAGCCTGCCCACGTTCACTGTCATTCGAATCCATAAACGTTGCCAGAAAGTTTCTATGCTACAAGGCTATATCTCGCGAGACACCATAACGGATCACTAATACACTTCCTGAACTATTATCCTTCTGCCTGCCCAGCCAAGGTCTCATTTCAGGCACCAAAAGCTATATGCCCATGGTGTGACATTGACGCTCAACTTCTCACTCCTCTCAGTTGTAATTGCCACGAGCCTAATTCTGGAATTAGTGTCATTAATAAATAAAACCTAACACTCAAGATAGACTTACAAACTAGGCACCCACAGTAACGCCTTGGGGTTGAGCAACAGATGCGGAGCTGGAGGCTCCAGCTCCTGTTCCGTCACCATTCTTTCGTCCGGTAGGAGGCTTTTTGTTGCGGCAATATTAGGGCAGACGTTCTATATCGAGCGGCGGCCCGTTGAAGCGGCGTGAGAGGGCGCAAAAGCGGCGGGAGGCCGCGCCATCCCCGAAGCGGCAACGGTGCAGCCGCAACGGGCCTAGCGCAACAAGCGGACCAACGACGGCGAGGCTCGGCGGGCTGGGCGCCCCGCTAACCGGCGCAAAAGATACTCATTAATTAGTGATGAGAAAATTAGAAATTATTTTATTATTAAAAGTGTACACATGTAATAAAGAAGTATTGTTTAAATTTCTTCTTTATAAAGATTAACATTATTAGAATGAAATGATATAAGAAATTTACATCAGTATCTTTTGCGCCGGTTAGCGGGGCGCTCAGCCTGGCACGCCCGAGCGCCATTGGCCTGTTCGCGGCGCTAGGCCTGTTGCGGCAAGAGCATTGCCGCAACAGGGATGGCGCCCCCTTGCCACATTCTCGCGCTGTCATTACATAATACAAATGTTGACCCTTGGAATACAACCACTCAGACGTCCAACAGATACTTCTTTCAACTGCTGCAATTTTCCTCTTTGATTCATCTAGTACCCGGGAAAAAAATACGAGTTTGTTAGCACGAAGCTTTATCTCTTGTCCGCTTGAGGCTGAAATCCCGTTTAGCTAGAGTATTACGCGATATATATTTTGTATATCACGTCACTTGCGCTTGGTTCCTTTCCTCAGTGCCTTGAAGATTCCCCATCCTTCTTGTCGCGGATAGTCTTCCACTTGCAACCGCAACGTTTCGAACTTCACATATCAGCAAAGAAAGAACACGATAATGGCGTGCATGGATACGGCAGCCAAAAAAAACGATTCGACAAAAAGGGCGCCCCGGAAAATCGCCCCGCAGCTTCTTCGCCGAAAGCCCCGGGACTAGCAGCACCAGACCTGAAGCCAAAAGGCCAGGAACTTCGCATAGAGTGTTATTTTCAGAAACTGCTATCAGGTGAAGAACTATCAGATGAAGAACGTGCAGAAATAGCAGAAGCAGCGAAGGAAGCCGGATATCCCATGCTTCGTATGTGCTCTGTCACACTTTCCCCATTACGTCTCAGGACTAATCTTCTACTCCCAGCTAATATCGAAATCCCATGGGAGGGAACTGACGATATAGATTTCGAGAACCGTGGGTTCCGGACTTGTACAAAATCCGATCATTAGACTGCATCTCCTCCTTCAGTTACGTGAGTCCCGTTCATTGTGCGTTTGCCGAGCGGCAACCGTTGTCCCTGGATAACAGAAAGAAGGGAATATGGATGCAGCTCGCAGCTTATACCGTGAAGTGTGGATGAACAGCTGTTTTACAAACTTCCTTCTCTTCCAGTTCATATTGCATGTATGCGAAGTGCCCCTCGAAAAGTTTCTCAACGACACAAAGTTGCCAGATATCGAAACTCTCGCACTGGCATTACGTGACTTATCTCCACGCGCTTTCGAACACCTATACGCCAATGGTAACGGAAGTTGTACCTCCTTTTGCGTGCACGTTTCGAACATTTTACATCAACGTTTGTTAAATCAAAATTTTACCATTGCGGATAGTGGTAGTCATAGGCTCGCTTTTTCAGGCGATGGGTATATTGTTGATTCTAGCGCGGGATGTTTTCCAGTGTAGCAGGGGGGAAATAGTGAGAAATGGCAGCACGGTATACTGGATCAGTTCTTCAGGAAACGAGATTTCTTTAAAAGTATGTCTTTCCCTTAATATGTTGGATTGAACTGATCAGATGAAGGTGCCAGGTAAAACAGAATTTTCCCCCTTAGAAAATTTGGAGTCGGTCACCATTGCGATGCACCGTTGCCTTCTACAACTTACGACTAATCAGCTGTTGGAACTCATATGTTTATTTCGGCAAGTTGATCCACTTAGAAGTTGATACTAGGTTAATTAAGCTAATAAGGTCCCAGAGCACCCTCAACAAGTCGCCTCAAGTTTAACGGACGAATACTGGTTTCGTTTAAGAAACCAGAGAGAATTGAGTGGAGTCGCCCTCGTGAAGGAGCATCTGGCTTTGTCAGAAGGAATGCAGTGTTCAATGGAAATGGAACAATACTTTCTAGTGCTTCCTGTATGGCTGACTTTCAAGATTTCTGCTCAACTGCCCATCGGCGAGAGCAGTATCAATATTTTGCTGCATTTATGCTACAGCTCTGGAGGGGAATGCTTAGTGCATATGGATTCTGTGAATATGTTGTAGAGGAGTAATTACAACTTTATCCAATATATTCCCGTTCCGTTTTCCTGGCCAATGATGGCAAGGGAGGAGACCAGATCGTGGTGTGCGTGGAGGCAAGGGTGGTGGCCGTGGGAATTGGTGTACATGACGATCGAGGCTGGGCGGTTACTGCGACTTTCTTTAATTTAGTAGCGATGCGAGCTATTATGAGACAATATAAATTATAAAAAATATCTAGCAGGCGTCGAAAAACGGCGGCGAGAACCGCCAGTTTCAGCCGCCGGCTAACCGTGACAACGTATTATGGAGAATATGTAGTTAGATTAATTATATAACTAGCTGCATACTTTCAATTTAGAAAGGAATGATGTATTAGTGAACACTTATAACCGTCTTGCATATATATATACGTATAGATAGTGAAAAGAAGAATGAGGTGTGTGCTTTTGACGGCACAGAAACAGAAGCAGCGACGAAGCAATGTTAAATAAAGATCAGCAAGTTCATGTAAATATAATATTCCTTTGACAATCTATCTTAAACAACTAGATAGAACAAGAAGCAAGAACATAGAAAAGAATCAATCAAGAAGAAAACGTTCGATCAATCAAATCACAATAAAAAAAAAACTAAAATATGAATGAGAGAATGATCACACACACACCATGTCTGCATCAAAAGATAGGCCTCGTGCACCCCTTTGTAAGATGACTGACAGAGATCCGGCTATATATATGTCTGATCAATCCTCGGCGAGAAAGGTCGGTTCACGGAAGAAAAATAAACCGCGCTGAATTTCTCATTACAGTAGAATCTGCATATGAAGTAGAATGCATGCATATAGAGTACAGCTGTTACAAGATAACGCTTGCATTCTATATGTATACACCTCACTCTCTATGCATACAGACTCTCTTTTAAAATAAAATAGAAAGATAGTATAGAAGATTGCTACTAGCTATTACTTTTTCGCCTGCATATATTATTTCTTTCTAGGTTAAAAGTCTGTAGTTAGTTAATCATCTTAATTAATATTCTCACTCGATTGTGAGAGGAATCAGACAATCTTAATACTATATCACTGTACACACATTACAACAGCAAACGCATATATATACTCCGTATGTACAGAGAGTATGAGTGTTAGTTTATAACATTCTTCATCTGCAGCTAACATCTTATAGAGTTAATTAAATTAATATGTGTAAACAGAACAGAGAATCAATTACAATCACAAATATTCTGATTTGTATGTAAACACAAAGAGATGTGGTAGCAAGCAATGTTTTGTGATGCCAAGAACTGACAGAATTTTCGAATAATACGCTAAATCTTCAAAAGTTTTGCTCATCAGAGGAGCCTCATATCCTTGTGTTGACAGCTTGACAGCTGACAGTCGGACAACCACGCAGGCAACGGTGGCTCGCAAAACAACAAACACACTTTCTTTCTCTATAACTCGAATTTACAGATGAGATTACACACAAGGAGACGCCAGGTATTGAAAATACAAATAAATCATGCCCTCGTAAGTGCCCTCCTCCTCCCCGCATTCAACGCGACACAACTTCTCCCCTCCCCCACCACTCCTCTCAAAACTTCTATCACTCCCTCTCTCACTAGTAACTCCCTTCTCCCTCCCCCTAAACAAAACAAAACGAAAAAATAAAAAGAACGGAAGGCACACTGCTAACCAGAAGGTTGAAAAACACCAGAAACATCCTCCCCCTCCCCCTCCGCCGCAGCCACCCCATCTCCCTCTCCACCGCCATAAAGAAGTACATCTCGAACAAATACGACCAGCGGCCCGAGATGTTCGCTGAGGACCTGCTGATTATCGACAGGCTGCGGACCGACGCGATTAACGTCCAGGAACCACATGTTAGTGGCATTAGTCGGCTAGTGACTTACGCGGCGCAATTAAAGTGGTTGGGGGGGAAGTTTCCTATTGATGTATGAATGATTCCTTTTTTTTTTTTGTTTTTTTCTTTTTTCTACTTTTCTATCGATTTATTTAATTTTTATGTGTGGAGCGTAGTGAGGCCATATAGTACGTAGTACCTACACATATCTAAAAAGAGAGAGAGTTTGCTGATATTGATTGATTACATATGCGGTGTTGTAGGTTGGTGTGGAGTTCTCGTGGTATCCAGCTTTTGGATTTAATACATCAACACCAGGTGAGTGTAGATATATATATTCATTTTTTTTTACCTGGCCTCCTGGATATGTATATACTCTAAGCTCTTGCTAAATACCATGACTTCAACCGACAAAACAGTCTCTCAAAACAACCTCCGCTTCGAACTCGCCAACATACTCTTCAATCTCGCCGCCCTCTACTCCCAACTCGCCGTTTCCTTAAACAACACAAACCCCGAAAACCTAAGAACTGCTTGCAAATACCTATGCAACGCCGCTGGTGTCCTCGCCCACCTGCGCACAGACATCCTGCCAGACCTCCGCTCCTCCCCGCCAGAAGACATGGACGAGATGACCCTGCGCAGCCTCGAAGAGCTCCTCCTAGCCCAGGCACAGGAATGCTTCTGGCAAAAGGCCGTCAAGGACGGGCTGAAAGATGCCTCCATAGCCCGTCTGGCGGCGAAGGTGTCAGACCTCTACGCCAATGCGGGTGACTGTGGCATCAAATCTGACACCATCAGCACCGAGTGGATCCACCACATGACGGCCAAGCACCATCATTTCGCCGCGGCAGCGCAGTATAGGCAGTCGCGCGACTGTCTGGAGAAGCAGAAGTATGGAGAGGAGATCGCGCGGCTGCGCGATAGCGTGACGTGCGTTAATGAGGCGTTGAAGGAAAGCAAGTGGATTAATCGGGTCGTGCTGGGGGACCTGAACGGGTTGAAGGCGCGGGTGACGGAGGATTTGAAGCGGGCGGAGCGCGATAATGATATGATCTATCTGATCCCTGTGCCACCCAAGTCGGAGCTGAAGTTGCTCGATCGAGCGAGCATGGTTGCAGCGAAGGCACCGGTGGAGGTGACGGATGCGTTGTCGATGATTGGGGAAGGCTTGCCACTGGGAAGTCCATTGTTTGCCAAGTTGGTGCCGTATGCAGTGCATGTTGCGGCGAGTATATATGTGGAGAGGAGGGATAGGCTTGTGCAGCAGGAGATTGTGGGCGGGGTGGAGGAGATGACTGCTAAGCTTAAGGAGTATGTTTTTTCTTCGTATATTTATACCTTTGGTGATACTGGTACATATACAAGGGTTGGGAGTTGGGGGTTGGGGGTTTCATTTGACTAATTTAATTTCTTTCTCTCTTTGTGCAGGTTGCTTCAATCCCTCAGTCTCCCAGGTTCACTACAAGCTCTAGAAAAACCCTTGGGTCTCCCCCCGTCACTACTCTCCCATGCCGAAGAGATACGCCAGCAGGATGGCCTAAACCGGCTCCGCCTCTCGCTAAAGGACACCGCAAAACTCAAAGCAAACGACACCGCAATCTACACTGAGGGCGTCGAACTGCTCATGGCCGAACGGAATGAGGATGACTGCGCACGCACTAGATATGGTACCGACCGATGGACGCGCGAACCGTCCGAAGTGGCGGGCAAAAAGCTGTACACGCAGGCGAAAGAGATCGAGGGATACTTGGCATCTGCGGAGAACAGTGATAAGCTTGTTGAGGAGAAGCTGCGGGAGACGGAGCGGGTGTTGCGGGTTCTTACGGGGACGAATCGGGATATCGAGGCGTTTGTGCCGAGTAGTCGGAAGGCTAATATGACCGAGGCGGTTGAGAAGGAGGCGGGGAGATTGAGGGCGTGTTTGAATGAGGTCGGTAGGTTGGAGAGTCGGAGGAGGAGGAGGGTTGAGGCTCTTAGGGAGAAGGCGCGGGGGGATAGTATTCGTATGTTTTGTCCTCGGTCTTTGTTATCATTCTCCTTTCGATATATATATGTTTATATGCGTAAAGAGATGTCGCTAACTGTGTCTTTCCTATTTAGATGCTGCCCTCCTCAAGGAAACAGGTCGACTGGAACGTGAATTCCCAATGCAGCGAATCGAAGCTAGTCAATTCGAAGACCTGTTCGCTGCCCACCTGAAGCAGTATGAAGGCGATCGCAAAGTGCTGCTCGAAGAGGAAGAGAAAGCCCAAGCAGCGATCGCGGAGCAGCTGCGTGAGGCGAACCGGAGTTTTGTAAATGCGCGGCGGGGGGATTCATCAACGAAAGAGCGCGAGAAGGCGCTGCAGGAGTTGGAGAATGGATATGTGCGGTATAAAGAGATTATTGGAAATGTGGAGGTTGGGCGGAAGTTTTATAATGATTTGGCGAAGTTGGTGAGGAGGTTTCGGGAAGATTGTAAGGGTTTCGTTAGTGGCAGGAGGGTGGAGGCAGGGGAGTTGGAGACGTGAGTATTTCCCTTTTGCGCTTTTTACTTCTTGTCCTAAATTTTCAGTTTTTCCTTTTTTTTGGTTGGGAGGGCGACGTTTTACTATCACTGGGGAGGGGTGGCTAATGAAAACAGGGATATCACCAATACCAATGCAATGGCGTCCCTTAGCATCTCGCAGCAACAGAAACAGAAACAGAAGTTATCCTCTTCCACTCCCGCCACAACAGCCGCAACTTCACCACCAGCAGCAATAGCAGCAGCAAATGCTGCCATCCAACAACAACAGCAGCAGCAGCAGCAGCAGCAGCAGCACCAATACCAGCACCAATCCCCACCACTCCACCACCGTCAACCCAATCCACCAGTCCGCCAAAACTCTCCCTTGAAGTCCACCCGCTCATCCATCTCGAGCCATACCCCCTTTACGCCATCAACCACCACAGCTACACCCACATCCACATCCTCACCACCGGCACCACTATCATCACCACCACAACCACATCCACAACCACATCCACAACCACAATCACAACCAACAACAGAGGAACCCCTCGCCGCGCCACAGCCCACTCGCGCATCCATAATCCCACCACCAAGCACCATGCCCCTGTCCGCCATGCCAGCGGGCGGTATGTGGTCGCCAGAGATGGGGATTAAGTTTGGCGGTGGAACAACGACTTCTTCTTCGCAGATGAATGGGCAGGGGCAAGCTCAGCAGTCGCAGGCTCAGGCTCAGATGGGATCGCCGGTGATGCCGACACCTGGGAGGTGGGATCCTAGCCGGGGCGTTAGGTTTTCATAGGGTATTTATTTATTTATTTATTTTCCCTTGCCTCTTTTTGTTTCGTTTTGGAGGAAGAGGAGATAGGATCTTAATTAAGTCCATGATATTGATAATGATACCTTTTTTTTTTGGTTGTGGGGTGGGCAGGGGGAGAGAGGAGATGGAAGTTGAGCGAGATTTGCATATTTATTTATTTATATCTTTTATGTTAAAGAT
The DNA here is from genome assembly GCA_001883825.1 of Emergomyces pasteurianus Ep9510. NCBI lineage: Eukaryota > Fungi > Ascomycota > Eurotiomycetes > Onygenales > Ajellomycetaceae > Emergomyces > Emergomyces pasteurianus. Next base: position 22,217 of record LGRN01000036.1, read on the forward strand.
ATAGATAAGCTAGAACTAGATCTGGGTGTTTGATACATACCGTTCATTCGTACCGGATTTTGTTAACCCTTTTTTTTTTTTTTTTTTTTTTTTTTTTTGTTAAAAAAAAAAACAGGATTCTATATCTACTGGAATCTGTGAGGTGAGAAATTTTTACTATCCTACATCTTTTCTCTGAGGCAAGCTGGGATAACAACCCTGGCCACACACGCACCTTAGTTGCCTATATAGGCCATATAGGCCAGCTACACTTTTGTATGGGATGAATTCTAACTAGGTGAACGAATGACTAAAAACGGCTAGTTGGCTTATTGGCTGGAAGATATGGAAATCATATATTCGAACACCTCCAACCGAAACGAAGTCAGGATGAGAAGAAGTAAACGCCACAGTATTATAGAAGTAAATTAAATAAAAAAAAAAATAAAAAAAAAACCAAATAAATCAATAATAAATCAAATAATTCAGCAATAATCTGAGAACAGAGAAGTAAACGGATATCATATGTATAGATAGATATATGTATGTAATAGAAATTTAATATAAACACAGAAAGGAACAAATAACCCTCTCCTTCAAAAGGGAAAATGAAAATTGAAAATGAAAAAATGAAAAATGAAAAAGAAAAGTGAAAGAGAAGAACAAGTAGAAAGATAAACCTCCCCTTTATCCCCGTGATACATATAAAAAAAAAAAAAAAAAAAAAATAGCCCAAACCTAAAGCAAAACCAAACTTTCCCTCCCTCGCCCTTCGCCCTTCCGCCCTTCCGCCCTTCAGCCCTTTCACCGTCCGCTCTCCAGCTAATCCCTTTCAAACGGACAATATATGGGATATATGTGCATATGTATATATATATATGACAACTCCCCACCGGGTCTAACATTCATCCTTCCCCCATGCTCGGGAATGGGGAATCGGCGGGACGGGAGGAGGGGAGGAGGGGAGGTGGGGTGAAAAGGAATCCCAACCCCCAGATGGTCCCCAACGGTACATTAACAAAATGAAGAATACAAACGGAATTTTTACATCTCCATGCATTTTAACATCAAACAAAAAACTTACTCCCCATTTCCCCGAAATATGAAAAAGTTTGGCGAAGGATAAAGGGAGGGGGTGCGCAGACGAGCTGGGTCATTTGTGAAAGAGGCCAGGGCGGAAAACGTGGCCGTTTGGTGCGTTGAGTGCTCAAGACACGACTAATGAAAATAGATTTGAATTTTGGCGGTTGTAACGAGAAGAGAATTAACAGCTGGGCGCCAGGTAGTCAAAAAATCTACCACAGTAAACAATAAGAAAATATATATAAATGGAAAATTAATAAAAGACAGTATCCTAAAACCACCATGTACAGGTAAACAAGGAGATGTGATAATTGCATGACGATAAATGCATCAAAACATGACATCTTAGAGATTGATATCGTGAAAATGACTGATGGCAAGTGTCTTGTAGATTTAATTAGACAGGTCGATTATAAAAGATGGCTTTTTTCATTTTTCATTTTCATTCATTCTTTCTTCAGTTATTGTTTTTTATTTTTTTATCCCTTTTTTTATTTTCGTAAACCTCGTCACGCCACTCTTGGCTTAACGCTCGATAGTTTCAAGTGTTGTGACGCCTCCGTGGTAGCGCGGTATTTATCAAACATACCCGCAATATCACCGTCAGCGATGGCACCGCCATTCTTTTCCGTGATTAGATTCTTCAGCCACCGGTTCTCCATCTCAAGTTGGTTGATGCGGGCCTCCAGCGCGGCATTCTTGGCAGTGACGTCTTTCACGGTGCGCTCCATGTTCTTTTCCCGTTCCTTCTTCTTGATACGGAACCGGGCACTGGCGGCTGTGTTGCGGCGCCGTTTGTCTTCTTCCTGTGCTAACCGCGCGGCCTCGTCCATGCTTTGGCTGCCTGGGGTCATGGCGTCTTGTTTCCGTCTGGTGGTGGCTTGATTCACAGATGGTGTTGAGGGTGATGGAGATGGGTGAGTTGGGGATAAGGCGGAGGTGGGCTGGGGCGAGACCAAACGTTCCAAGCCGCTAGGCGCTAGGGGGGATCCATTGCGATTGGGGGCTTGTTGCTGAGGTAGTGGATAGACAGGTGCTTGCATGGGCAGTATGGGCGAAGGAAAAGTCGATGTATAGTTGGGGAGGTTGAAGTCTGGGTCATTGTAATTAGCCTTTCTGTCAAACCCAAGTGTACAATCGCACATCCATCCAACTCAACCCCCCGCAATAATATAACGCGCAATGGAAAAAAAAATACAAACGGGGTAAATCCGGGGATTTCTTTAAATTTATTAGAGTATAAGAGGCGTCGCTCGATGAAACCGGGGGAAAGCCAGCAAACGCATCCTGGGTGTTGAATGATCCAGTCACGTGGGGAAATTGCGTGCTGCTGCTCAGCCAGCACGTGCTTCATTGCGTGGAGCAGGAAGATGCCATAAGAGAGCTCGGTCCTCCACCGTGCACCAACAACGGGCAGCACAGGTATCAAAAAGATGCAGGGGACAGCAAGCCGGAGCAGGGATATGACAGCTGCGAAAAATGGGTTTTTGGTGAAAGAGGAGCACATGTTGTTCTATCAGGAATGAGGCACGAATGTGCGCGCTGATAGGGTAGAGCTAGCAGCAACGGGGGAAAACATAAAAAACATCGCAAAGTCGCCCAGCTGCTTATCGAATCACTCTCGAGCGAATTATCTTGCTGGAGGTAAACGACGTGAAATATATATATATATATATATATATATATATATACAAAGCCATTCGTTCAAGACTCAGATCGTGGCAGGCAGGGTAATAAGATATACCAGGACTTATAACCTGAACAAAACAAAAAAGGACCAAGTTTACGTAAAAAATTAACTCACCATTGAGCATATCAATGTATTTGATATTGTCTCCTTCACTCAGAGGCGCGGTTGGCGTGTTCTTGTTTGATATATCGGTTCCTTCTCCAGACTCAAATTTCACTGGGATATCTACTGGTAGATTCCCAATGGGATCAAAATCGAGGAATTCCGCATTTGTAAACAGAGCCAATTCAGCATCCACGTCAAACAGATCCTGCGCCTGCTGCGCCTGGTCGTATGGAGACGGAATTGTATTGAGTTCATTTAGATACTGCGAGAAATTGGGCGCTCGCCGCCCGTTGTAGCCCGACATGGCCTGGGGACGGTGTTGGGTCTCTCAAAAAAGGAATGAGTTTCTCACGATCAATTCGCGTTGGTTTTTTCTCTCGGACTCCTTTCAAGTATGCATGAAATGTATGTATCGCCCTGGATGGTGTGGCTGTGATCCGCGATTTTATTTGCTTCGAATGTGTGCGGTTTGAAGATTGGCCAGCCGTTTTATTTGATTTATTTTTTGGTCAGAGGTGAGAAGGCTCCGAAAACCCTTACCTTAGTCAAGGATCCCTATACCTATAAAGGAAACCTTATAGGGGTCCGTGTTAAGGAAGGTTGCGAGAAAATATGCGAAGTTCTTGGAGAGGAGGCGTGATTATGGTGGGATTTCGAGTTGATATATTGCGGGGTTTGAGGAAGAGATGGGAGTGGACGGAAAGGCAGTCAGTTGATTTTGTGGGATTGCGTTTGTCTTTGAACCAGGTGATGATTTGGCCGGTTCGCAAAGTTTGAGCCGTGGTTTTTTTGGTTGGTGGACTGAAGGGGTTGAAGGGCTGTTACCAGACTGCAGGCTGGGAAGTTTTCGAGAAGAGGGAAAAAGAGGGAATTCTGTGCTTTCGACGAGAGAAACCCGGGAATTTCCCCTCGGCGCTGACTAAAGAGGCGAGGGTCTGGAATCTCTGCCCACGCCGCACGCTCCGCGCCTCGGAAAGTCACGACACCGAGTTCTGGTTAATGGTTAATTATTAATATCAGATTAATAACTAAGTTAACTTAGTTAACTAGTTATCCAAATTAATCAAGTAAATATTTAATTTTTAACTATTTATTTAAACGGTAAGTACGGAGCACTGCTGCTTCATTTATTATTATTATTATTTATTTATTAAAACATTTGACCGCATATGATATTTTCATTAATAGAGGAAATGTAACTAGAAAGTAGCTGAAAATTGAAGTAAGCTAGTGAGGTGAAGGCTGTCATAATCTCTGATTGCATATGGCCTTAGCAAAAATGGAATTAAAAAAAAAAAAAAAAAAATATTGACTCCTTTCCTTGCCACTATCTAAACTCTTCCGTTCAATTTATCGAGGTTACCAAATGTTCTCCCAGGTTGGGGCGGGCCTGTGGATTTAGGGTTCGAACCAAAACCTCTTGAGTTTTCCTTGCCGCTTGCCCGCGATCGGAAAGCGATCCATTTTTGCTACAGATTTCTAATTTTGGAGTATTGGTATTCCTCCTTGTCTGATAGAAACGATTGTGTCTCCCGATTGCTATTTCAAAATAGCGGGGAAATAATGAGCTCTGAGCAGGCCTTTTGGTTGCTGCCGAGGACTTTCGTGTGGTGGTGTACCAATCAAGACCTAAGCATACATACATGGTACACACAGCGTCGTACGGGAGAGTGTCAGCAACCGCGCACTGCGCCTACCCACCTGCTTTACCTTCGCTTGGATTTGCCTGAAAACGAGCTAAGCGTTTCCCGTTGCCTGGTGTCGGTTTAAGTCAAGTCATGTCTGACTGAGGTTTGAACCTGCGGGTTTGTTATCAATCTGATATCCAACGCATAAAGGTGCCTCTTTTATAGCTCCCGATCCATTGGTCCGGCATGTAGTAGGGCAGAAAGGTTTCTCAAGACCTATTTTGCTTGCAAGACCGAAAGGCTCAAAAATGAATACGGGGCCCTCGTGTTAACTTATTCAGGACGCCGTTGGTGATTGTGCTTAGAAATCAGAACATTCAGTTCATCTAAGTTAGTTACCTCGTAACTTACAGAAATGTACTCCGTAGGGACAATGAATCAATGACGACGACCAAGAAAATAAATATTAATAATCGAATGAAGCAGGGCTGTGACCGTGGGCCGCATTGATACCTAGGAACGGAGTACTCGAGGATCCGTTGAGGGTTGTAGATCGACAGGCATCAGCCCCCTTTGAGGAGCTGTTTCCGCTTGACAACCTTGATGTTGGAGGAATTGGATTGGGCGGTTCGTCCCCCTCTGCTTCCAGTTACGGCGCGTGGTGACCGTGGCATTGAGCTCCTTTGCCCCTTTGGCCTCAACAGAAGGTTTGGGATCCCATGAACCTTCTCTGGCCCACACGTGACCTCATCAAAAAAAGTTCCAAGAACCTTCGTGGAACCTTCTTGGAACCTTCCTTTGAGTTGTAGAAGAAACAAAACAAACTCCCAGCCGCCCAGCGCGCGTATGTGACACCAAAAATGCATTCACGCCCTCACTGAATCCCCCCCACCCACCACCTCCCCTCTCTTTTTTGTTTGTTTTCTGTTTTTTTTGGCTTCCCAATACCTCCGGATTCTTGAACAACGCCAATGTTTAGGTACCCAATGAGCTTCGTCAAATGGCTCGTCATGTAGCCGTGCGCGCCCCAACTGCTGCAAGTCTCCCAGATTCTCTCCGCATCCCTTCCACCACCTTTTCACTCATCAAAGCCTTCGGAAAGCTGTCCCGATCCTCACTGCTTGACCTGGTATTCCAATGGTTAGATGACAAAAATTTCAAGTCCTTTCCGCCCTACCTTGGCCTTCATAGTGTGGCCAATTTCGTGGAGGATGAGGAGGACCTAAATGCATACCCCCCTGCTTCTTCCGTGGAGGAGCTGAGGGGCATATATGAGGACTTGCGGAACCGAAAGGGTGGAAAGAGGGAAGTGATTGACCGCATCCTCGAGGGAGACTGGAGACACGGGATATCACTGCGCCAGCTGGCGATGGTGGACATGCGCTACATTGAGGATCACCCAGTCGGGCTGCGATGGACCGCTCTGCAATTGGCACCATTAAAGGCGAACTCTTCTCCGTCTCAGTCAGGAGGAGGGAATACTTCCACCACCGCCCTCCCTCGATTCCACGCCTCGACTTTTCTCAGATCCATACAACGCGAGATATCTCCTCTAGTGAAAGCTCATTACCATATATGCCGCTCAAAGACGCTTCCTATGACATTTGTTCGCATTTTCGTCGTCGACTCCCCCTACCAACAACCGCGACAATCTCCATACATATACACGGACGCATCGAGAGTAATATACCTGGCCTTCCCCGATAGTACTCCATATATATATTCCTCCCAACTTTCTTCCCCATCTCCCTCGGGTGCCAAAGCTATTACTGTGACGTCAAGCAATGCCCTTACAACAGACACGCGCACCCTGCGCAGATTAGTCAAGGATGCAATACCCAAAGCCCTCTCTCGACCGCAGGAACGATATACCCTCAAACCAACTTCACTAACCGCCAAAAGCCTCCATACTCTCCTTTCATTACGTGGACCCGGTAGAACGAATTCCGCCAATGGAGTGTTTACAGTGTTTGCCGATGCGGCGGTCGATGGATGTCCGCTTGATCCACGCCTTCCGCAATCTTTCGCCCTGGAGAACTATAATGGCCATGATGAAAGTATACCCGGATATGAACGGGGAAAGGAAAATATACCCTTACCACAGCAACCCGGCAAATCAACCAATATACATAATACTACCTTCGGAAGTAAAAAGACGCCCTTCTATCAATCAACGGCAACAGATGCAGAGGCCATGCAAATAGCTAAAAAAAGAAAATTGGTGGTGAGCTCTCGGTTTGGAACTTCTGGTGGTCAAAGAATTCCCCCTACAATCTTCTCCCCTGCCTCCAGTTCCCTCCGGCAAACAACCACCACCACGACCAGTATTTCGCCACCATCACAATCACAGCCAATCCCCGCCCTTGACCGCCTGGAAATCCACCTCCAAGATCCACCCATCGCTCCTACCCCGCAAGTTGAAAACGGAAATGAAGAGGATCCAGATCATGACGATGGCGATGGCGATGGCGAAACCAGACCATCGACCCTCTCTCTAACCTTTTCCGGCTCAGATGTCATCGCCGGCCTCCGACGGCTGGCGGAGTTGGGTGTAGTTGATCCCGCGCGAATGCCGAGCTGGATGACGGGCGAGGAGGGGGTAAGTGTGGCTGTTGTAAAGGGGGGAAGGCGTAGAGACTGGGTTGGAGGTTAGGGAGGGGGAATGGGGGCTGAGCGAGAGTAAGGATTTTTAAGATCTCTTTCTCTTTCGTGGGGAAAGTTTTTGTTGTTGTTTGGGTGTGATTGCTGAATAATATATGATATAAGAGGAACGTATTCCTTTTTATTTTATTTTATTTTTTTATCTTTTGTTTCGGTTGTTGAACTACTATTGTTTGAGGTTTGGGTGTTGGGGGAGGATGGTTATTTTCAGCATAGAATGAGAAATGGAATCAATTGTTATTTGTATTAAATTATTTTACTTTCATCCTTTTACTTTCGTATTTGTTGGTAATTGTTTTATATTCCGCTTTTGGAGCGCGCTGCCGTTATGCATGTGTGTGTGTGTGTGTGTGTGTGCATGCTTGGGCATCCCAAGCATGTAAAAGACTCTCTTATACAAATGATGAATGTCTGACCTTAAAAAAGGACTGCTGAACGATGCTCTTACTTAGAACGGTAGTTATATATGCTACTGCACACTTTACAAACACACAGAAGTCTAAAACCCAAAAAGCGATATAATTTAATGCAGATCCATTTGTAGGTAGCGTTCAGCATTTCCCTGCCCCACCCGTTCCACATTCGACATTCGACATTCCACATTCCACAATCAGCGTTCAGCGTTCAGCGTTCAGCGTTCCCGCTCAGGTTTTGATAATGCTAGAAATGTTGCAAGGTAGCATTGACTCGTAGGTTACAAAACCACTCATGGGCCCCTAGTTCAAAAGATGGACCTGGACGCTTGCCGCTCACTGCTTTCCGGTTACCAGCGGCTTCGAATAACGGGAACCTCCGGCTTGTGTTTAGGATCATTCCGTGTAAAACAGAACCTTAATATTAAACGTAGCGGAATGTTTTATGTTTCGAAAGGCACATTGGCGGTAAATATTCCGTCGGCGACACGTTGCTATTTTTTATGAGTTGGCACATTTTCTGCCAATCTCGGTCATTTTAGTAATAGTAGTACCGAGAATATCGACGGCGTGACCATGGCGGGTGGTATGTCGAATAGTCTAATGTCCACGTCATTATTAACTGAGTGCCTAGGTTGCTTGCTTGTAAAGCGTGTGATATGCAGATGATGAAACGGATAACACAGTAAAAATCCATACCTCGTTCATTGGGCAATCCAAACTGGTCAGCAACATTTATGTAACCCTCGTCATTAATCCTGCCTTTGGTCAAGAGCTGTTGCAAGGGACCTCCATCGACTTCCCACGTGGAGCGACTACAAGTCACGAAGTAACGCATCAGCTAGGCTTGCTCAACACGCATAAGTATTTTATTGGAAAAAGTGGAACATACCAAATGACGCAACGAACTCCATTACTCTGTTGGGTCGCGGCCCACTGCTTAAAACAAGTTTCGTGCATATTGTTTCCGCAAGCAGCTTTACACCAGACGATTTCTTCCGTTGCAGGTTCAAATTCCATAAAACATATTGGGCAGTCGCCTTCGATGGGCTTTCTTTTCCCGGTTTCATTTTCGGTCGACGCGCTATCTTTAGGACTTACTGGGGCGTTTGCAAAAATCTCACGAAGTTCCTAGTTATTTATTCCCCATAGTTAGACATACACAACTATTTTCCCGGCGATGCTTAGCGTGGGATGGCAAAATTTCTCACCGATGATAAGAATGCTAACTGATACTGGAGATATCCAGATACCTTAAGCACATTGTGTAGGACCTATGATGCTAATTAGAAATTTGTCGGCATACCGATTTGGAAGAATTTGGCGCTTGAAACTAACATAAATGATATGCTTGCATTGATTTCCTTTCTCCGAATCAGGGCAGGTACACCAAGGTACAAGTCCGATCACGACTTCGTATAAATTGCCCGTTGACCCCACAATTTGTACTTTTTCCACAGGCACTTCGTCTGTGCCTTCTCCTTCTCTTTGGCGGCCAACGACAAAAAGCCTGCGAGCAAAAGTGTTAGAAGCAAGTTAATCATGATGTCAATCTGTATGCATTGAATGAGAGCCAGAGCCCATACCTCTGCGACCTCGCTCTATCCAACTTCTGCAAATAGCTCTGAGGAGGATGATTTCGGAATACGCGTCGTCTTCGTTCCTCTTTCTCAACGGAATGGGAGGCTGCTGTCTTCTTCCGTTTACGTGGCGAAGCTTTAGGTGTGGGTGAGGATGCCCGACTCGTCAAATCGATAACCGGTGTATTCCTACTTGAAATTGCGGCCAGAACCTGACTCCGTTTTGCTGAACGGGGCGCAGTAGAGGCAGCAGCAGCAGCAGCAGCATAATTATTGTGCTGGATCTCCTCAAAGACACGCTTTCTACTAGACCCTCGTGGTAGCGGTTGGTGCCCAATTCCACTTGCCATATTTGGTAGCCTATGTGGTCGTCTATGGGGCCGTGAACCAGCAGGTTGACAATAACTAAGGTATCAGATGAGGTTGAATTGAAAGGCTTCCACGAATCGCAATCTCAAGGGTGGTAGAGAATTTATCAGAGCTCTTTATTCGTAGTATGGATGGCGCTGCATTTTGGACGCGAACTTCCATCATGTGACGTAAGCAACCTTGGATAAGATCATCAAATGCCAAGACGACCCGTGCCAAGTCCCCACGGAACATTGTTTATCCCTCCACAACCCTTGACATCAAGCTGCTTCTAACTGACCACTTGAAGAGAGCATTGATTGTTGTGGGGCATGCTCCGTACTTATTACTTCTCATGTTTTTCATACTACACTGACATGCTCTCTACGGAATAATAATTTACCTTGAAAAATACACATCCAAACTCATTATTACTGCCTGCATGAATCCTCCATATGGCTCGCCCTCGAGCTCTCTCTGGCGCTGAAGCGACCAAGGAACCCCATTCAGTTTCACTAAAAGGTACGTACGTGTACACTGCTGGTACATGTTTACCGAGTTGCGCAATTACTGGCTGATATCGTAAGAATACCAGTTTTACGGTGAGCGCTTCTTCCGGCCGTATTCTCAGCTACCAAAAATCTGTTTTCGTTTCGTGTGAATGCTTATATTATTATTGCCTTTCAAAACCGGAACAGACTCTCGCGACCCTCCCTATCATACCAATACCCAATTCCTAGTGAGAGTGAAATTGTCCCTTTCAAAGCCTCGCTCAGCTACCCTTCCGACAGCTCCGACAGGCAATTCATTCTCAGCCCAAATGTGAGCGCGATAGCTCCAGTCTTATCTTGTCTAGTTCAAAGCCCGCAGGCCCTGATACTCTATTCTTCACAGGTCACCCTCCCCCCTGCATTTGGATCTGCCTACGTGGGCGAAACCTTCTCCTGCTCACTATGCGCAAACAATGAACTCCCTCCAGAAAATGAAAACCGGATTGTCAGCTCCGTTCGCATAATAGCAGAAATGCAGACGCCATCGCAAGTTGTTTCTTTAGAGCTCTCCCCTCCAGAAGAGGATTCGCAGTCTGGAGGGTTGACAAAGTCTCAGTCATTGCAGAAGATAGTTCGATTTGATTTGAAGGAGGAGGGAAATCATGTGCTTGCCGTTAGCGTTAGTTACACGGAAACGACAATGGCGCAACAAGGTCAGGGAACGGCGAGTAGTAGCGCTGCGCGTGGTGGCAGCGCCGCAATACAGGCGGCAAGCGGGCGAGTACGCACATTCCGGAAGCTTTACCAATTCATTGCACAGCCGTGTTTAAGTGTGCGAACGAAGGCGACCGAACTAGCACCGCTCGAGGTGGACAATAGAGCTCTCGGTCCCTATGGGAAGACACGATTACTGAGATATGCGCTTGAAGCCCAACTAGAAAACGTCGGGGATGGGACAATATCGCTTGGAGTATGTTCTCGAAGTTTAATTTTTGCGTGGATCTTCCCTATTTCCATTCCGCCGCGACCCTACCTTATTGGCCAAACCCAGCTAATGTTTTTAGTCGACTACGCTCAATCCAAAACCACCCTTCAAGTCAAGGTCACTGAACTGGGACTTTGAACGAGCCGATTCCGTGGAAAAGGGACCGCCCACATTGAACCCTCGTGATGTTATGCAGGTTGCGTTCTTAGTGGAACAAGAACAGGGGCAACAGGAGGGCCTTGAAGGCTTGCAGAAGGATATGAATCGAGATGGACGGACTACCCTTGGGCAACTATCTATTGAATGGCGGGGCAGCATGGGAGATAGGGGCTTTTTAACCACTGGAAATCTTATGACGAAGAGAAGGTAATACTAACCCATATTCATATAAACAGGAGCTCGAATTTGCTTTTGGGGGGTTTGATTTATATCCCATCTTTCCTCGTAAGATTTCAGATAATTAATTGCGTTGGATGTACGGAGTACGTACATACATGTAACAAGTGATCCCGGATGGGTCAAACCCGGCATACGCCCAACACGTCGAGGGGGCTATTACAACATTCTTATACATTGTTCCGGAATAATGCCATTACAAAACAGTAAAAATTCCTGGGCAAAGCGGTTCAAGTGTCTTTGAACGATATATACATGGCCATGCCAGCTTAGTCTCGTACATCCCAATAGTTCGATTGCCATCTGGCGACCCATGAGCTATACTGTTTCAGTTGTTGTACCCATCTCCCCCCAGGTTGATTGGGAGGTTCTCACGACCTACTTAACCCATCCGACATCAGCATAACAATTGCGGCAATTGACCACTGACTGGAAACAGGAGGAGAGCGTCCCGCCATCCTCGATGACCCGATTTTTGCGAAGTCATACACTTAGTTGTGTGCTGACTTCACGGGGTTTCAAAGAGCGCAGACGTGGACAGAATTATAGGATTTGGAAGCAACAGGCTTCAAATTCCTCAGCCTCAGGAACTTCGTTAATAGGACAGTTCATCGTAATTATGAAAGTAATAATAATTACTCAATCACCCACGAGGCTAGAAACCGTCCAGGGATCAATGAATGTGCGTAGTACAGTTATGTACCATGTACGGAGTACGTCGGCAGGATTTCGTGGGATCGGGGTAGGGAAGGACCATTTGCTGCTACACCCAAGAAGATTGCACATAATTCTCCTTTTGAGATTGCTCAAATTTCCGAAATCCTTGCTTCCAGAATTTGGCTGCTATCGGGCTTTTGATAGCACTTCGGGCCATTTTTCAGCATTCTCCTTTTTGGATTTCTTTCTTTAGTAGCCCTGTAGTCTGTGTAAAACAGGCGTCATATCTGTGGGAAATGGATACAATGATGTGATGGAGTATATACATATACAAAAGTCTAGTCATAAAAGGGCACGACGGGGATGGGGCACGACTGGATGTTTGTCTAAATAGGTATGCAGGTAACGAAGCCGGACACAACGCGTTCCTCACGCTGGTACCTGATACTGTATATACCGAGCAAATTAGGTACAGTCTAAGATTAAAGTAAGAGCACAAATGACAAAAAGAAAGGGGAAGATTGAAAGCGAAGAGTTTCCAGAGGCATAATTCTTCCCATATTTTCACACACGCGGTTGGCATAATATCTACCGAGGACGCCGTATATCGGACTTAAATTGCCCAGGTACAATAGAAAATAAACAGGGTAAGAAAAGGCGAAACGACGGGGATGGTATTTTCACTCCATAGTTATCAATATTTAGTTAAAGATGACTGCAGGTATAATTTCGATGTTTAAATAAATAAGTACGGAGTACATTAAATACATAGTCAAATAAAAGAGCCAGGAACGGTGACATGGTTATTAATAAAATTAACCAATGCCCGCAAGACACGCCAGTTCTGACACCCGACACCTAATCACCCCTCCCTTGTTCCTCATACGCGGTATATATATGGATAGGGCAGAGTGAGAATATAGCTGGAGGTCGGTTTTTCAACTGATGTAACTCGAACTCCGAATAACTTAACTAACTGACTGGTAACATGGATGCGATCGAAACGAGTCATGCAGGTACACACACCACACCTAAGCTAGCATGATTAACGCAGTGGCGTGCGTACCCACACTTAAAACACCAAATTTATTATTGATCTTTGAAAATTAGCTAAATCTGACCAAGCCGATCTATATATAGCAGAGGAGAAAAGGGCCTGGATGTGCGGAGTAGTTACGGAGTAAAAGGGGTAAATCAAAAATGGTCAGCTCGAGATAGCGAAAGCTTCAGACATCGCAGTCATGGGCACAACTCTCAGAGGGGAACGATAACAGACGCCTGTTGGCGATATGCATGCGCCGTTTTGCAGTATCATGTTCAACATACGGAATATTGATTTGCGCAATAATGCGGTTGAATATTATTCCCATTGGCAGGGCAGTATCAGCTCGCTGGCCCCGGGAGAAGATATCAAGACGGTTCGTCAGAGTTGAGAACGTTGTGCTGCAGGTACGGACTTACTCGTACAGAATCCATGCTATTATGTGAATGGATGTTTCTTTTGGCGGCTGCATGGTAATAATGAGGCGACCAGGTTTCCCCGTCCAGAACCTCGCTATGAGGGCCGAATATTATTGTATTTCATTCATTTATTCCCGCATAATATGTGGAAAGTCGAGTCAAGTAAACATGCGAACACAATAAAATCCAGGGGCGAGAGTCGACCTAAAGTTTTGCTGTGATAATAAGGTATATTTTTTTACTCGTTTTGTCAAAAATATAAAAATAAAAATAAAAATAAAAATAAAAATAAAAATAAAATAAAAATAGACAACAAAAAGCTCTATGTTGATTTGTAGTATAGTTCGAGGCCTGGATCTGTGACGATAATTGGATCCTTAATTTTCGCATCTGTTCAGATCGTTGTCCAGCGGCGGTTAGATGCGAGGCAACCAACTGAAAGAAAAAGTGAAAAACTTTTGGAGGTTACGGAGTACTCCGTACTCCATAGTTAGTTACTGGCAGATACTTCCCCAGATTGTCAAGGGCGCACTGCACTGACAACAGCCGAATCATACCGGTGGTTGGGCATTGCAACGCCCCTTGTCGGGTTTCTATTATTATATTTAGCGGTCTTGACCAAAGATAAGGAACAACGTTCGACATATCCATTTGCCAACCTTGCTAAAAGGCATCGGGAGTTGATTGTCATTCCGTATTCATGGAAGGGAAAATACCCGTGGTGATAAGGGTGGTAAGATCATGGAATTTTCCATTCTCTCCTTCTTCAACCCCTGGAGATTTTTTGCATGATGGGCGCGCCATGGCTAAGCTTTAGCGCAAGGGATCAGCTTCGATGGCGTGGCCCCTGAACTTTTCTAGGTGTTGGCACTGTCGGCCTGCAGTCCCAACCATTTTTATTTTCCCTTCCCGAGCTCCTCCTGATTTCCAGGGGGAAGAAAGATAAACAAATAGAGACGGAGCGAGAAGAAAGTCCAGTTTACTGCTTGGAGCTTTTGCTTGGAGCTTGTTGTTATGGCAGATAAATAAAGCGTTGACTCGAGAGCAGTGGGGCCGAAAGCCATTGTTGTTATGGAAGGTTGTATAACACTTGGCCATAGGGGAGTACTCCGTACTATGTATGACATCAAAGGTAGGGCTTTGGAGAGGAACAAAATCGGCCTATCCACAACGTCTGTCATAGAATTAAAATTTTTTTTGAAGCTAACTCAGCCTAACAGTGGTGGCGTTTGGGTGCTGTTTCCAGAATCCACAGGCCCGCCTTTACTTGAGCCTTCAATCCCAACCAAGGCAGATTGCATGTGAAGAAGTAAATGGATTGTATAAATGTTCACAACTCGTGTTTTTCTCCTTTTGCAGGATATTTTACATATTCTCACACGCTCTGGTTCGCAATCAGGCTATCCACCTGCATTGGATGTTCTTTTTTTGTGCTGCTTCATCAGCCAGGGCTGGTGACTGTAAAATTTTTGCCGAATGGAATGTCAGAGTTCCTTGCAGAAGCTGATAGTTAACGCACTAGTTAACCACTACCGAATGCTGTTTCACTTGCCCGCAGGGTGGGCCAAGGCAGGGAAGACAATGACCTCTGGGTCTGCTGGCTGGGGTGAACCAATTTTTTTTCTTTTTTTCAGTTTTTTTTCTTTTCTGGGTTTGAAGTTATCATTCTCCATTGTTTTCTCCTATCAAAATGGCCTTTTGGAACAACCTGAAACGCAGTGGATATGGTTTGCCATTTGGTCCCTGAACCAGCCTACCCAACTTTCGCGATGTCATGTTTGGGAAGCTTTCGCGCCAGCCAAACAATTGTCTCATCCTTCTGTAGTATCCGCAATCATTGGCGGCCCTGGGGGATCTAGAGCCCAAGGGCCGACAATGCTATTTTTGCTTTCCTTCTGCATATTCACTTTTTCCATTCGGCCACTTTTTTCACACTTGTACGGAGTAGGCGAGTTGAAGTAGTACATCGAAGCTGTCCATAAGACCAAGCCTAGCCAAGCAGCGAGAAGGGAAGCTGACTGACTTTTGGGGATTGATGTCCGGCTCTCATTTCATAGCAATTACTAGTTATCAAGTCTGTCAGCTGCTGGTTGCATGAGAGAATCTAGGGTGGCAGTATCCGTAGCAGGTTGACCTCCCCATGTATTGTACACTACCTATGATATGACCATACCATACAGGGATCTATCTGTCAGCGCAAAACTAAGAAATATCTCCAGTAGTTCAAAGCGGGAAAGGAAACCGACCGAAAAGGAAAGCAACGTCTTTTTTTCTTCTGCCTCCCGCCCTTAGATCCTTCTTCTGTCTTCTTCCAACAAATGGTGGACGGCCGGCGACCATCTCCCCCCTTCGAATACTACTAGTAAATGCGAGCTGCTAGTGCATTCGGCGCAAGCGTTAGTTAGCGGAACAACCCAAATCCTAGAGTCTAACTTTTGGCGCGTGTTGTTGCTTTTTATGAGGACTGGTCTAAACCTACGACAGAAAACCAAACAGACGAACGACACCCGCCCAACCCAACGTCGCTCGCCATCCTAAATTTCTCCGCTGCCTCTGTTTATTTCACCTCGCTATTCCATTCTCCTGTATCATTGCTTCAGGCGGCTGTCCGCAAGTCATCGATTTCAAATGACCCCGGACCTGATCGAGCGCTGGGAAAGGCTATGATTTGGAGGTGCGGGGGCTTGATCTGTTGACTAGCGGTGCTTTTGAGGACGCTATATTATCCTACGAGAATCACACCAACAACAACAAGAGGGGAGGAATATTACCAACGACCTTTATACACACGAATCATGGCTCCAACACATTCTGCAGAACCGCCCTCGAGCCCTCTTGCCGACTTTTTCTGGATCGCTGGTGTGGATGGACCGGAGATCTTGGACATTTTCTCGAAACTCGGGGAGGAGTACAATGCCAACCATTCCCAAGCGTTGCCGGTAACGGATACAATTCAGGAGGATGCAGATGCAGAAGAGGCAGCCCACCCTCGCTCAGGGTCTCCCCAACCGTCGTCGAAGCGGAATTCGTACCAATGGCTACCCAAACCCTCCGACGAGGCGAGGTTGTCCTATCGATCAATGGCATATTCAGAAACACCAAGTAATCGGAGTAGCATGACTATCAAGGGCTCGCAATCGCCAAATGGCTTGTCTTTGCTTAGTGAAGGAGACTTTGACAAAGCATTGTTGAAGTTTGCTGCTGAGAGAGAATCATTTTTGTCCGATCTGTCCCTTAATGCAGGTGCTATTGCGTCCAACAATCGGCCAAAACCACGACTTAAGACGCAGAAGATTGTGGCAGAAGATATCAATCCGTTGAAGTCAAGCATTGGTAGTGTTCGCAGACATATGTCCTTTAGAGACATGAACAGTATGAAGAGGCAGCCGTCTCTTGCGCGCCAGGGTGAGTGCTCCTTTAATATTGTGTCATACTATGAGCCTTTTTATCGCTTTCTTTCCACCCGATTTTTTTCTAACTATTCCCCCCAATCATTACAGCTTCTGTTCGCACGTCTAGACGCCTGAGTAACTACAACTCGGTAATCCCAATACCCCAGCCGCTTGATGTATCTCCTAATATGCACCCCCTTAAACGGAAATTTGAACCTGTCCTCCTCGACAGATACCCACCGAAAGGCGTCCCAGATGAGGCCAAACCAAGAGGCACTTTCCCTGACTACGTTCCAATGTTTGCATTCCCCAATGATATCAATATCGTGTCTTCTGACCAGAGACCCCGCTCAACCTGGCATGGGTTCGCAATGACATCAGGGGATGGATCAAAGTTATATGGTGTCTGCGTTACGATTTGGATTCCTCTCAATCACAAAACTGCTGAGGAATTGGAAAAAAGGTGTGAGGAATGGAGGCGAGATAACATGACAGACGAGGAGAGAGATCTGGCAGCCAGTCTCGGAGAGCGACTCGCCTTGGAACGAGCAAAGCTGTCCAGGCTATTAGCTCAACTGCCTTCAGTCCCTTCAGGTTCTGCTTCCAGAGACCAGCTTGAAGATGATATAAGTTCTGTGGAGGAGAAGATTGGACTTATGGCCGACCTCCTGCGCCCGGTTCGATTAGGTGCTGCAACAAAAATCGACGGTCTAACGGACGGCGATACCGGATTTTGGATCCCGAGAGCATACGGAATTTTGGGAAAGGATGGATCAATGACCAGCTTTTGGAAAGAATGGCTACGGGCCGTTGTCGTTCCCATGACAGACGGTGCCGTCCAAAGAGTCCCTGCTAGCTCTCCTAGGGTAGGTAGGTGGCAGCCGTTGGAGCGCTATGTTGTAAACCTATGCACCGAGGCCTTCAGCCCGCTATCTTCCAAAACCCAAGTTGAGATTGCAGTGCGGGAACTACGGCTTTTCGCCCGAAAAGAAGCAATTAATGAATTGCCTGGTTCTCGAAATGTATGTGTCACTGTCTTCGCCATTTGGTTAGAGTATTTTGACTGACTGAAATACAGACTGACTTGTATGCGCTCTTTCGCTCGCTTTCGATCTCGAATATAATTATCTTGTTTGAAGTAAGTTCAAAATTCGAACCTTGACACAAACAGTCCTGAATTTTTGCTTAACTAAATTACAGTACGTTCTTGCTGAATCCCGGATTATTCTTCTGTCATCTCATACTGCTATGCTGCACCTGGCTAGTAAAGCTCTCGTTGATCTCCTATTTCCATTCCAATGGACCGGCGTCTTTATCCCTATACTACCTTCTCGACTTATCCAGGCGCTTGAGGCCCCGTGTCCCTATATCGTGGGAATTGAACGGAGGTACGAGAAAACCGAACTTCCTTCCGACGACTTTGTTCTTGTAGATCTCGACCAAAATGAGATCGAAAGCACAGCGCGACCTACTCCGTTACCTCGTCATCACCGTCGCAAGCTACAGTCGCTCCTTCAAATGGCTGCCCCTCTCCATCACAGATACGGAATTCATCCTGGGCCTCCGTGCTATGCAATTGAAACTTATCCATTTGACTCATTCCCTGGGGAAAACCAATCGATATTTTCACCCAAGGCACCACCAACTCAACTCGCTAAATATGTTAGCGTCAACTCCACGGCGTTTGGTCCGGATGGTTCCGTCTCCCAGCTTCCACCAGTGTTTAACGTCTTTTTAAACGCCCGGAATGATGTTGCCGTTTCCAGAGGCTACGACCGCCCAACGACAAGTTCAACATCGAAAGCTTGCACTCCGCCCTCTCCAAAAGCCTCAGGAGGATCTTCTCCGACTTCGAATAAATTCCCTCCCTTACCTCCCACACCCGCATCTCGCAACGATTCAGGATTTGCCCTCCAATCGTCGTTGCGAGAGAAGAGATCTGGTCATTTCGATTCCGCTTCCCGCAGAAGTTCGTCCTTCGGCGATAGAAAGCATGGGATACCCAGACGCCCTAGTGCCCCATTCCTCAGCCACACCTCTAGCTTATCAGTGTCGACAATAAACACTGACACCGGAACATCTGTTTATGCACCATCCATATATGCCCAATCCACCATGGCGGCGTCCACTATCATGCCCAACTCGTCTCAACAAGCGCTACGTAACCCTGTGGGTACCACTATGATAGAGGGGCACTGTCTGCAACTCCAACCATGGGATGACAAAGTTTCCTGTTCCATATGTGATGAAAAGGCCGAAGAATGCATGTACAAATGTTCAGGGTGTAGGACTATTGTCCATACTCGTTGTGCATCCCAGATTTCGCTCGTGTGCCCAGTTGCGTTCAACCCCGAGCAGGTCCGTGCCGCATTTGTTCGGTGTTTCGCAAGTCTGCTGTACACATATAAAAAGTTTCTCCGACCCGCAACCGGCGATAAGAAAAAGGCTGGTATGAGCTACACTTTCAACATGGACGCATTTCTGAAAAGTTTGCCCCACGAACACGCGGAATACATGACCGTACTGCAACAAACGCAAGGTATGTTTTAAGTGTCAGCCAGCGACTCATTTTAACATTCAAACATTCAAGCCGTTCGCCCTTGGCTCGGTACATGAATGTTGTTCTACATTACTATTCTAACCTTTTGTAGGATTTAACGAGTTTATCAGCGAACGGGAGCATTCATCTCTCTCATCCAGAGACCCTCGAATTACTCTATTCGATGAGATTATACTATCGAAGCGCAATCGTGGCGGGGCATCGATCTTCTCTGGCCGCATGACGACTAGCTTTTTATCAGATACGTCAAATCACCTCTGGCGCTCAGCAAGTGCAACCTCTATACCCAGTAGCCGGCAACAGGCCACCCACTCAAATGATTGGAACAACGTTATTGCAAGAAGTAAACAACCCCCCCTCCCTGTCTTCCCAACCTTATCTTATCTTATTTTATTTTATTCTTTGGGGGGTCTCATCCGGTAACAATTGTATTCTAACGTTCCCAAATAGCTCCTGCAAAGCTGGACCCGAATCACATGAAGGAGCCGCGCATGATTCAAGGAGCACCCCGAATATCCAAAACGGCAAATAAGGCAAGAAGAAAACCGGTCCCTAAGCTGCAAAATGGCAATGGCATTGCTGCGTCTCCGCCATAGTTGCTCAAACACGCAACAAATACGACGGGCTTCGAACGATCAGCTCTCTATCACCACTTCGATTCTTCTTCTTCTTCTTCTTCTTCTTCCCCTTCTTCTTCCCCTTCTTTTTTCTCTTCTGATTTCTCATACCATTCGCCCCCTCTTGGGCTACATTCATTGTCAGGTTCATGATATCCCAATGCTCTCTTTTAGTTTTGCTTTCGGACTTACCTTCATTATTGTTCTAAAAGATCTATGATTCAATTTCGCTGAAATCTCTGTGGCTTCCTCTTTTTGCTTGGAGATTGACGACCATCGACTCTTCAAATCCATCTATGTCTGTATATTTCTTTCCAATTTTTGTTCAATTTTTGTTTTGGATATGGTTGGTTGATTGCAAATTTCTGCCTTTCTTCTATCCACCGGTTCGTTTATTCCTCTTCTCCCTTCCCGATGAAATTTGATTACATTTAATAGCTTATTCGAAGCCCACTGTTGGAATGGTTTTGTTTGAATTTCTGTCGACATAGGGGTTTTGCAAGTTTGCAAGTTTGATTTCTTTCCCCTTTCCCTAAAAAAAGGAACAGAAAAAGAAAAGAAAAAAAAACCAAAAAACCAACGAACCAAAACATTCCCTTCATTTCCCCTACACTTTTTGTTGAGTTACATTTTTTAATAATTCTCCCTTTCCATTTTTTCCATTTTGTTTCTGTTACCTGTGTTGCAAATCCCACAAGAGTTTATCCTTTTCTTACACACGCATTTGATTCAGGCTGCTCCTTTTTTTTCCTGATACCGTCCACATCTTTGCTTTTCTTCCCCAATCTACCCATGTAGAAACCCCTGCATAAAATGCAACAATGCATAATGTAATATATGTGGTGTATGATATGTTTATTATGATTAATTACAGTGATGTGAGGAATAGAAGCCCGGATAGAGAGGTACTAATTGGAATATAGAGCAAGGGGTGCTGGACCAGGATGCAGAATTTTCCCCATATAAAATTATTTGTATCGTACCCCCTCCACCATCCTATCATCATGTAACTAATATAATTCCTCCTCTATAACTTTCACCTCTATTGACAGCTAACTTTGGTGATAAGGATTCTTAGAAATATGGAAAATTGTAGATACCAACTTGAAGATGTGGATTTCCTTATCGTCGCATTTTTATACTGCGGTCCTCAAGCAGATATTTTCTTGCAAATGTTTTAGCAAAGTTGCACGTTGGTCGGTTCGATTATACATGTAAGCCCAGAGAAATCTTTTGCCACGCAGCTCCAGGAGGGTAGCCAACTTACTTACCACCAGCCTTAACCGTTACGTTTCGGACGATTTGCTTGGGAGATGGGTATCGAATTTGCGTCCTCCACCTTGTAACCACCCGCAATTTTGTTGCGCATATCGTTGACAAGGGAGGGTTTTGGTTTTGAATGGTCTCCCTCCTATATAATTGGCACACACTCCATATTCCTGCCAACTCATCCCACTGCTGTCGGCAGGCGAGTAGTTATAACTTCTCAAAGGAACCGTAACTAGTATTTAGTTCAGGATGTCCAACCCAACCAGCGGAATTTCCTTTTAATATTTAGCCTGTTTTTTTTCTTTCAGATTTCAAATATTCTTCAGTTAGAGTAGCCCCAAGGTGGCAACAAGCAACCCCTTTATTATTGTCTCGGGCCTCCTCTGCTGGTCACGTATATTCTCCATTTTTGTTTTCTTGTAACTCAGTGCCTGCATAGTAACTTACATTCCAGGTTAGCCACTTATATTTTTGCATCATGAGGGTTCTGTTATATTCAATTCTCTTTTCCCATTGTCTGTCCACTTCCACTATTGATGCTGCTTGTGGGAGGGAGCTGGGATTAAGCTCGGTATGTGCAAGCAGGAGAAAAAAAAAAAAAATTAACCTCGATTAAAGTTAAGGTTGGTCCCGCCCGCCCTACGGAGTACTTGATTGGCCAGCGGCTAGCTTTGCGCAATCAAGTACTCCACCTGAAAATATAACGGGTGCTACTAAGTGGTCCGTGACGAACAATTCACACATTCTGACCAAATGCTAACCAGCCTTTGGAATGGAAGGTCGTTTGAATTCGAATCATGATTGAAGACTCGATCCAAAGGCGTGTCCCATGCTTGTTCTTGCCACGCATCTTACTACTCAACACGGATCCGTTTTAACGCCATTCTATGCAATGCGCCTACTGCGTGTTACTGGACACGCCAAGTATGGATTCGAAAGTTGTACCACTAGCGACAGATGGCATTCAATTATAGAGAAGAAGGGAAAAACGAGGTGCTTCACATTCATTCCATTTTTCAATAAAGTAAAGCCTTCGCTGATAACATCCAGTGAGCAGTAACGTGAGCAGCAACTGGGAAATTATCGCATATGGCGCTGATAGGTATTGTAGCGTTGCTCGGAGAGGAAAAATTGTGGTACACCGAAAAAGAAGGCATCCAGTTCTGGATAAGGTGTATGTTGATAGGTACTATTCCTGGTGATCCTCACATTGGCTGGAGTATATATAACCTTGCAGCATAGCTCGCCTGCCAATTCACCTGACGCACAAAAAATAAAAACATCACACTTGCTGCTGTACCAGGTTATTTAACTACTTTTGTTAACCAGCAGTCCATGGGATATTTTTGGTATAGTGGCAATGCCCCGCGCTTGTAACCCAGTGCTGGTGCTCTTGTTTTGAAAAAAAAGATAAGATGATTTGCGGAAAGCTATTTAAAGAGCAAGCCAATTTGAGGGAAAGAAAAAAAATTGCCCAATAATTAAATAGATGATATCACAGCACCATCATTTTAGTTTTCTTACTCTTGGCTAGGAAAAAGAGAGAAAAACGGCACAGAGAAAAGGCAACAAAAAAAAAAAAAAAAAAAAAAAAAAAGGGACATGAAAGAAAATCAAGGGTCACGCATAACCAGCAGCATGGGGTCAAAATCTGACAATTGGTTTAACTGAGCTGAAGGGAGCTAGTTTATATTGATACGTACAGGCTTCGAAAGAAGAAACACCAAGCAAAAGGAAGGGGCCCGCGAGGGGGAAAAAATAGGGCATTGATCATAAGAGCAAAACTTAGAAAGGAATTGGGGTATAGGGTGAAGAAGACAGAACCGGAAATCGTGGTAAATAGAAAAGAGCAAGAAAAGGCGAAACCAAACATACTGTACAAAAGAACGAAGACGAGAAA
The DNA here is from genome assembly GCA_001883825.1 of Emergomyces pasteurianus Ep9510. NCBI lineage: Eukaryota > Fungi > Ascomycota > Eurotiomycetes > Onygenales > Ajellomycetaceae > Emergomyces > Emergomyces pasteurianus. Next base: position 45,432 of record LGRN01000036.1, read on the forward strand.
AGCTCAGCACGAAAATAACGGAGTGAGACGAATAATGATATGAAACGTAGTGTAATTTGGCGGTCAGATGGCGGTAAACGAAAAACGAAGAAAGAAACTGGAAGGGGACAAAGCGAAGGAGTATGGACATAACAAAATCACGTTCATTTAAGACGTAGCAAAACTTCTATGCAGAAAAGGTCGTTAATTCAAGTGCAAAAGCCATCAAAACAGAAAGTTTTCGCTAATTGGCTCTGGCCTTGCCGTTCCCGACCGCATTTCCATTAGGTTCATCTGTTCCGGTTGGTTGACCCTCCTCTTCGCTATCGTCGGCACCAGGGACCTCCGCCCATCCAGAACCTCGTCGGCTTGCTCTCCCTGGCGCACCGGACACGGAAGGGTTGCCCGCTACGTTGCCACCAATGCTTCCAGCTACACTGTCATTCCTCTGGTGGTGTGAATTATGGCCACTTCTAACACTGCCTGTATCACCTAGCTGCGGCCTGCTGGGTTGATAGCTAGTCCGCTCCCCGGATGCAGGTCCAGAATATGAATATACACTACCCCGCTCAGCATTGGCTAAGCCAGGACGGTTCAGCGCCCCAGGGGCATTGGTGATTGATGCATTGGATGGTTCTCCACTGGGGGCTCCCCCAGTGCCAATATTGCCACTAAGAACGCTTAAAGGCAAACTCTCACGGCTGCCACTGAATATCGAGGATGGAGCCAAAGCTCGAACAGAAGCGTTGGTATCCAGAGAATTGCGACGACGGCGTTTGGAGGATGATGCCAATGTAAGAACCGACGCATTATCAGTCAGGAGATTATTCGCAGTTGCAGAGTTGTATGTGGTTGGATTGGGAGCGAGGTGAGAAGGTATCGCGGTAGCAGGCGACATAGGAAATTGATGGCTAAACTGGAGGGCGGTTTGCTGGTTCGGGCTGGAGGGAACGTTGTGCCCGAAAAATCCTCCGTGGATTTGATTTGATGGGGCGGTAGATTGGACGGTAGTAAGAGTTGTGGTAAGTGAACGTACAGACGGAGCGGGTGAGGAAAATGTGCTGCCTTCTCCTCCGCCCTGAGAGCCCACTGCCCAGCCTGTAGTTACCGCTGTACCAGCCTTAGAATTGGCAGTATCTGACATCGTCGTATCTGCATTTGTAGAGAGTGTAGGAGCGGCAGATTTCGTACCAACTGTTGAGGTATGTTGCTCGAAACCAGGTTCTGAAAACGATGGCTCGGAACGGGAAAGATGGCTGGGTCGGTCACTGGGGCTGGGCTCAGAAAAGGATAGATGACCATTGCCCATAGCATTTATATTCCCTGACAGTGGATAAGGGTTGTTTTTGACATTGCTGCCTTTCTTGCCCTTTGGAGTGTTCGGGGAGCCATTCTGCTTATTTGATAAGCTAGGGTGGGAACCGGACGAGTTCTTGAGGCTGGCAAGGCGCTTCATCCAATTTGTGAAAGGGCGGCGACGACCATGTCGATCTTGAACCGTTTTTGTGAACAGAAGTCATAAGTAGCGGCATTAAAAATAAAAAAAAGAGCCTCCCCATGAACGTAGAAGCGGTGGGCAATTTAAGACATACCATGAGGTCGGGCCGACACTTCAGGCGAGGCCATTTAAACGATGCGAAAAGTGCGCTTCAACGTTCTTTCGCAGTGAGTAGCACGACCTGTTATCGAAGCCGTATCAAGTGATTTGAATATCGCGGTAGTAGAGAGACCTCTCGCAGTCATAAACCTCAAAGCAGAGAATTTGCCAGCCAGATACTTGGATTGCGCCAAAGACAAGTGGCCTAGACGCAGATGAAGGGTGGCCTCCAAACTCGCCTCTATGGGCTATGCTAAAAATAAGCCACCTCCAATTATCGGAGTAGAACGGTGTGTTGTTGGTACTGTGGTCGTCCGCTGCTTGGTGCTGGTGCTGGTGCTGCTGCTGCTGCTGGTTATTTCGCTGCGGCGGTTGGATGCGACCTGGTTGCTGCTGCTGTCTTTGCAGGAGGTCAAGCAGGTCAAGGAGGGCGTCATGGCGTGTGGCTTACCCTGACTAACGTAATTTATCTCCCGGCCTGGTTCCTCCGTACTGGGTATTACAGCACCACGTTGCAGGGGAGTAAATTACAGCTAATACCTTTTAGGATATGCGTGATCTTGGCGTCTTTTTCTGTATAAGCAGCAGCATCCATGGATGGATAAGGTTGCCACATGACAACCTTGAGACAGTCCAATTACCCTGGGCAGCTTCCTACAAGTTAATATTTTTCAACATCCTGTCGGTTGTTCAATACTGCCTACGACTTCCTCAAGAACTTCCACACTGTTGGCCTGGCAATATTCGACCTTCTGGCTTTGCGTTTATTGGGTGGTAAACCATGGGTAACACGTATCCGGGCGACCTTGCGGCTTCCTTAGCTGCTAGCCTGTTGGTTGTGGCTCTGCTCTAAGGTCTCGTTCTTTTGGGGGGGGAGAGAATATACCGGCTACATACCTTCTTGGAAGGTACCTAGCTAGATACGCGGGTATAGAGTGAAGAGTGAACGGAGACCGAACGCATCAAGGAGCCAATGATCGTGTCTGTTTACCATGGACGTGCGAATTCCGCTCATTCAACCTCTGCCCTCTGAGGTGGTCGCCCAGTTGAAGTCCTCGATATCCATATCAAATCTCAATGGTGTGGTCTTGGAACTTTTCAAGAATTCATTAGATGCTGGTGCTCAAAATGTAACAATCAACATGGACTTCCAAAAAGGAGGCTGTGTCGTGGAAGACGACGGGCAGGGGATATTGCCTGCTGAATTCCTGGAGGGAGGCAATCTTGCCAAACTACATCGTAGGTGGTCGCCGTCCACCCCGATGAGGCCTTCTGTATACTCTATGCGGTAAACTGATATGTGCAGATACGTCCAAATTCAATAGTCAGAATGAGGTCTTTGGCCGCAGGGGGGTGTTTCTTGCATCACTCGTGTCACTTTCTTTGGTTACTATAACCTCTTGCCACGAATCTTCTTCAACGACAAATACCGTGATATATCACCATGCCAAACCGATTTGCAGATTGACGCCGGCTCCATTGCAACATGAGCTCGACTCGCGCGACCATGGGACTAGAGTTACGGTTACCGACCTATTTGGGAATCTTCCCGTGCGTGTTAAACACCGGGCTCTATCTCTGAAAACCAGCCAGGACCTAGATAGAGAATGGGATGACTTGAAACGCATGCTTACAGCTATACTTCTCGCCTTCCAGAAACATGTGAAACTTGTTGTGTCGGATGCCACGAAGACAAGGAAACTTGTTATTCGAGCAGGTAACCCTCAGTATGATCAATCCTCTGGAACCCTTGACTTAGGGCGCATTCGCCCTATTCTAATGCAGGCTGGTTATATCACGCCAAGAGATTTTCAATCATGGGTTACCGCTTCTGCTCGCACTTCTGGAGTTGAGATTCAGTCTGCAATTTCCCTTCAACCTTCTCCGACCAAACAAGTCCAGTTCATCTCTTTTGGAATAAATCCGATTATTTTGCAGTCGAATGCGAATCTCTTGTATAACGAGGTTAACCGATTATTCTCTCTCTCACGGTTTGGAGTCGTTGATGATCCACCCATTATCACGGACGGGCTGGAAGGACTTAATCTGCAGGGTGACAACGAAACAATTGAGAAAGACACATCCGGCGGAAGGAATCGCCATTCAGGTAAAAGTATTTGCAAATGGCCAATGTTTTACATTCGAATAGAACTACAAGCGCATGATGAAGCTATCGATAGGGGGGTGGATTTTCTTGAACCTAGCAAAACTCTCCAATCAGTTGTAGATGTTTTGGTCGCCATGATACAAGAGTTTCTGGAAGAGTACCATTTTCGAACTCGATCAGTAACACGCACCAAAAGGACTCGCCAACCGCAATCTCCCACAAGTGCAGCAGAACGTCAAGTCGCAAAACGCTCCAGGAGCGCTGCACCAGCGTTCATTTCATCCTCTGCTTCTACCGGGCCTGGCAAAGATGGTGGACACACTGAAGAACTATTCAACACTCAGATCAAACTTCCCGACTTTAACCACCCCATACGTACGACCCACAATCCTAGGATCAAAGATTTCCGATGCTGGTCAAGAATTAAAAGCGGACACGAAAGTGGATTTGAAGATATATGGGCTGGCTTACCCCGCAGCAAAGGCGTTGCTGCCTCGAACTTCTTCAAAAAGAATCATTTAGCCCAAGATAAAAGGTGCTCATACTCGTCTCCTGCAACGCCTGCACCGTTGGATGACCTAAAAGGTGAACGCCTTGGCAGCCGAAGAGATGCCGACCTCCACACGAAGTCTGCCAGCCCGGACCAAGCTTGGGTTCCGGGCTTTGAGGGGCTGGAAAGGAAAAACATTGAAGGGTCGACGGACGAGGTTATACGCTGGATAGATCCTTCCACGAACATGGCAGTATTAATCAACAGCAGAACGGGCCAGACTATATCGAAGTCAAATCAGACGTTGACCTCGTCACGGAAGTCGAGTGGCGTTCAAAATTCAGAGACCACTGATCACCATACGCGTCAAGGAAACCCAGTGCCTCATCCGACTTTGTGGATTGATACATTTCTTAAGGAGTGGACGAACCCAATATTCCAGCAATCTGAGCGGCCAGTAGCAACAGCGTTTGAAGTTCCAGGTCCGCACCTGGGAGGCTCAAGTAAATTTTTCCTATCAGGAGCCGGAGATTCCGGCTTTCTGCCATCCTCGTCGAGGTTCAGTGGGCGTCTGACAAAACAAGGGCTTCAGAATGCACAACTGATAGCTCAGGTGGACAAAAAATTTCTGCTTTTGAAATTGCCATCTTTCAGCGAGGCAAACAATGATGGTCAGCAACAAAATTTGGTGCTTGTTGATCAACATGCCGCCGACGAAAGATGTCGGGTTGAGCAACTCTTCAACGAGCTTTGTGGTGGCGCCGGTACGATATCGGATCCATCGACGTATTATCGAGTAAATGCAGCATCTCTACCGAAACCTATTTCTTTCAAGATCTCGCCACAGGAGGGTGAATTGCTCATATCGAATTCTGACTATTTTGAATCTTGGGGCTGTTATTATACGTTATCAACCAGCGAAAGAAATTATCATACAGTTACGGTAAACAAAGTTCCAACACTCATCGCAGAACGCTGCAGACTAGAACCCAAGCTTGTCATAGACCTTCTACGGGGTGAAATTTGGGACCGGAAAGACCATCGAAAAAGACCCCATATATCTCGCACCCAGATGGCAGACTCTGGCATTCGAGAAGCCGGTAACTCTGGAAATCCACCAAAAGACAAAATGCAGCCTACCATTGCCCGTCATTCATGGCTTGAGCGGATTGGTGACTGCCCAAAAGCTATTATTGACCTGATTAACTCTCGCGCCTGTAGAAGCTCGATCATGTTTAACGATAGCTTAGGTCGGGCTGAGTGCGAAAATTTAGTCTCTAGACTTGCACTCTGCGCTTTTCCATTTCAGTGCGCTCATGGGCGCCCATCCATGATTCCAATTGTGAGCTTGGGTGGTATTCACTCTTCTTCCGCAATAGAGTCCACCCGTGAATCTCACTCAGGCTCTGATTTTGGATCCCTTTTTGGAAGTAATTCTGTTAAAGCTCCGGTAACTAATATGGATTTGCCCTTCGTGGAAGCCTGCAAGGCATGGAAGTCCGACGTTATCTAAAGTGTAGCTTACTCTTCTTATGGAGAACTTTCGCTCTTTGGATTCTTTCAAGCATTGGCGTTTCATTATACCCTGGTGTATATATGATCTAGTTTTGTATTGTATTTTTGGAGAAATAATTGGTTTTTTTTTTTTTTTTTTTTTTTTTTTTTTTTGGAAACGAAACCGCGTTCCGTAATTGGGGCTTAAAATAGAAACTGCATTTTGGGTTTTATTAAAGCGTCATTTCAAAGCTGAATAACTGGCTTCCGTAAAGACAGCCAGCTGAAAAATGCGACTCGTGGTTGTCACCCATGCATTACCCAGTTTCAGCTCATGGCCTCAAATTATAGGCCATGGAACTCTATGTACAGTACCTTACGCCTTTCATGTCCACGTCAAAAAATATTCGAGTATGTTTCGCGCGACACTACCTCTGTGCCCTTCGTCAACTTATTTTCTCGACACATTGAAACCCGCGCGACTGTGTGTAGGCAATTTGTTTTTAGCGAAATGCGAAACATTGCGCCTGAGTGATGAAGCAGCAAGAATTTTAAAAGCAGACAAGCAAGGAGGGGAGACGTCATACAAGAAGATACTCGCACCTAAGATTTCGACAACAGAGTATTCTATCACAGTCCTCGCCAATCTGGGTGCAGGTTGGTCCGCCCGGGGACACTCTTGAATTCATGGGGAGCGGATACACGTAGGTTAGAAAGCCTGGATAGGGCTTTAATAACGCCGATGCGCCCAGAGTATTAATGGAGAGGAAGAGGAAGAAGACGAGTAAAATGCGGCCGAACTGTGCACTCGATGGGATTACCAAGGGAGCCCGGGCGTCACCTGGAGTCATATGGCTATTACCGCGGGGTGCCATTTTGTTGATTTTCTCATCTCATTGGTCTTGGGCCTCCCGGAGTAAGTCCCAGGATACAGCGAGGAAGAGAGAGAACGAAGAGTGGTTGGAACGGAGTAGAAAAATAATTCTCCAAAAACTGAATTTTTCGTGTCTTTACTCTTCAGGCAGAATAATGCGCATTGTGGAGATGGTCATTGAGGAACACCCTATATATATATATATACACCTTCTGGTATATCAAACTTGGTGCAGGGATCCGGCAATTGGCCGTCAGTAGGTTTGCAGTTGTTTGACACTAACCCTTGTCGTTCTTATCGATTTTCGGCCTCATACATAATGAAGAGCCTAAACACGGCGTAGTAGGAGACGAATAACAGGCCGGGTACGATTATGAGTTTAATTAAGCCTTATTGTCCCTATGGTTGTCATTTCTCGCAATGTGATGCTTTCAACAGATTGCTGCATTGAGCCTCCGACATTTCCATCCAAGCCATCCCGGCAATGGAAGTTAGCAATTGCGACATTGCCGTCTGCTCTCTTCGCCAATCCGGGTGGTGAGCTATTCCGCTAGTAGATAATAGGCACCGGCACAGAGCTTGGCAGAAAAAAAAAGGCCATCATCCTCGAGGTATAAAGCCGGTAATAGTCCCAGCAGTATTGGGCAGCTGCGCAGGGATTGGACAGGCTTCAGTAGAGCGAGCTCTCCATTTCATTTCCTGTACAGAGTATGTTGGTTAGATCCGAGCGGTCGCTTTAGTGCAGGGAAAAGGGGAGGATACATGAGCAAAGAAATAAGGGAAAATGTAGCCTGTGGTGCGCACCGATTGCCATCCTAGACCGTACCTTCTGTGTTAGGCAAATAAACTAAAACATTGAGGTTAGCCTGTGGCTATGAGGGCGAGATGCAAATCCACGCGGCATCTTTAGTATTTTCAAACTGTGTTCTAAGTTTACTGTCTGAGGCGAGCAGCTTTACCACAAAGCCTACTATGTAAACATCAATGAAAATGAAAATGCGGACGCAGATGAGATGAGAGAGGCTATATGTAGAAGCCGTTTCCAAAATCAAAAGCATGTATGTATGCCTCAACTGAATGATATAACGTAGTTAACATATGTAACTAATACTAACTAACATATTGAGGTGTATCAACGCCCATCCCAGCAAATTAAAATCAAAATATGGTTATATCAAATCCACGCCAATTGGATGTGATAAAATCAACTCCAGTCCCAAAAGGGCCATTTTATCCCGATTCCGAGGAAAGCAAACGAACAACACGAGATATGATGCGAAGATAAGGAAATAAAGGACAAATCCACCAAAATAGGAGTAGACAGAAATGTCAAATAGACACAAGCGAGACATATATGGCAAGAAGTAAAAGCCCACGCTCCAGGTTCCCAACAGAGTAGCCCAACAAAAAGGCCAAGAAACAATTGTATGGCTTTTGTAACCATTGTTGCCCAGGGTTCGCGTCACCGCCGTCTTCCCAAACGCAAAACGAAGAATAAAAAAAATCAAGGGGCATTCGCATGCCGGATTCTTCTCGTGTTTTTTCCTGTTGTATATTTTCCCGCATTAAAGTTGTACATAAGTGTCCTCGTAGATTTTATACCAATAAATAGAAATCCAAACAGCCACTATCCGCACTGACGAGGGGGAAATAAATAAAATAAAAAACTGGAGTATATGTATTGCGTCCAAGGAATATCTGTAAATGATGAAAACAAACAGGAAAATGTGTACATATTAAAAAAAATTCAGCCCAAAAAATACAGAATGCGAATAAAATGTAACTAGAAAATGAGTATCATGGTCGTGAAATCGTAGCACGTAAGGTTGTTTGGGGGTCTGCATCGCAGGGTAAATGCGTCCTTTATGCTTTCAAATACATAAAAAACTATTCCAGGAGCAGAAAGTCAACCATGGGAAGTAACCGCTTTAGATTTGGAGCTGAGAGTCCACGAGAGGAAATCAAACTTGTCCTTGGCAGTTTCACGCGCTAAAGTTGGGTTGGGTTCGGGAGGGCTACCGCGCTGGAGAGGTTGTTCCCTTGGTTCCAAGACCAGGGAACGTCGATAGTAATTCTGAAAGCTTTTCTCTCCTGCAGAACGGACGCGAACGAGCTGATCCTGTATCCAGGTTTGCAACTCAGGGATTTCCGCAAGCCGGTATGGTATCTGGAAACGTTGGAGTTCACTTATGATCTTCGCTGTTTTCATGTGTTTATCGAAGTTGATGACGAATTTGCTTCCATCACCAGTCGGTAGAGCTCGGGTGTCCTGATTTCCGTGGTCCACAAACGTCAAGTCGGTTAAGTAGGTTCCCACAAATGGTAGACATGGAGGTACATGACCCTGCAACCGTTGCCTTAGAACAGCGTAGTTTCTCGAAACATCGACAATTTCCCTCAGCTGCTCCAGCAAATTTTTGGTCTTGTGCGAAACCAGTTCCCAAGTGCGTCTCAACCGGGAAATGGTAGACGAGTTAAGGGAACAAATAATCGCCATCAGCGAATCGTAGTTCTTCAATTCTAAGCATTTGGATGCAACCTTGACCCATTGTTTGATGATAATGGCTCTCTTTTTGGGCTCCTCTTGTTGCAAAATACAATCAGCCACAAGATTAGCCAAGTCTGTCGACAACGTCGACATGGCTCGGACATTAACTGCAAGAGATCCGGACTTTTTCATCCACTCAGTACCTAGCAGCTCCTCTGGTAGGATGGAGCAGAATATCCTAGACTCTTTGAGCGTGAACTGTCGGGCCAGTTCCAGAGCGTCAAAATCCAGTATGGTGATAGATTGACCCCCAGTCTTCCATTGTCTTAATAGGTTCAATTGGCTCCTTGATACGATTGATGGCGGAAGGGGAACATCGGGGCTAACATATTGGGCCACAGCAGTATTGGTCTTGCCCATAGAAGACACTAGCCTTGGAACTACTGGGCCGTGCACAGTAGATACTTTCTCTGCAAGGTCCACCAAGCGTTTTGCGGCAGAGGGCAAGGTGAGCATGAGTTTTGTTCGAGCAAATTTCAATATCGACGGCAGAGAAACGTCATCGCAGTCATGTCGCCAATGGGACTCTAACCAACCCTTGAAAATATTATAGACCCGGAGGCGAACGGGGCCAGCAGCTTCAGCATTGTCTCCAATATAATCATAGCGGTCCATGAGGGCTTCGGCAAAGTCAGTAGGTGTTGCAAAGTGTCGGAAAGTGAGGTAAAATGTTGAAACAAAAAGAGCATCAGGGGTGGATTGGTGCGCAGTCAGTTTTTCAATAAGAGCGCGGAGGCTTCCTCCAATGACTTGGCCATCCTTAAAAATGAGTTCCTGGGCGTAAGTTTTTTCTAACAAATTCTCACCCTCATCAGCCTCCTCGATTAGAGTTGACGGAGAACCTTGAAAGCTGCTATGGACAACAACAGGTGGGAATGGCTTGTTAAAATCAGGAGTTGTAACTCGAGTTGAGGCTTGGGAAACAGCACTCGTTTCAGAATCTCGAATACTGTTCACGTAAGTCGTTTCGCTTGTCAAATCCGCTGTCGTTTCCGCATGGTACATATCGGAGGGATGGTCATCTTCAGGTGAAGTAGCATGGTAAGCTCCAAAAGTATCACATTGTTCAGAGGTAGTTAGGTCAACAGGGGCATCTGCTAAATGGTGGTAAGAAGAAAAATTTAGGTTCAGCGGTTCGTCAATCGTTGAGGTGGGGGTCTGAGCCAAAGCGTAGGTGTATTCGGAAGACGGGGTCGCTCCATCTGTCAGATCTGGAGTGAAAGGCAGTTGTTTGTTTGGTATCAGGATAGGTGGCAGAGGAGACCGCGCAGAGGTCTTATTGCCATTGTCCACCTTGCCAATCTGGTCATTTTGATTTTCCTGGACTTCTGAATCATCAACAAACTGACTTTCAGAAGGGCCTTCGGGTTTGTTCACATCAAATCCAGTTATACCAAGCCCAATACTTTCCAGCTCGAAATCACCAGTCTGCTCAAATATATATCTGGCCTTTGCGACACAATCTCCAGCTCCCCTGACACAACCAGTCGCCGCATCTACTAACCTTTTCCCCTCATCAGGCATAAACACAACTTCGTCATCAGTGGCATGTGCGGGTCGAAACACGTCCCTGGTCGCATGAACAAGCTCGGTAATCCTATCATACAATGTATTTTTCGATTGTTCTAGGAGGTCCGAACGATGAATATCGCGCTCACATATTGTTCCAACTATTGTAAGCAAAGTGCGACAGGATTGTGTTGCCTTCTGGGTCGTGAGGAGAAGTTCGGTCGATGAACGAGATTGAAGATGAAGCCCAATAAAAGAGCCAAGTACGCCAAGGAATTCATCGTAGGCTGAGGTAAGCAGCGCGGATGCAAGATTAGGATTATGTGCCGAAGATGGTCCATTGTAGGATATACGGTGGGAAATTGATATCCTCTTGGCTTGAATGGATTGCGGCCTTGGGGGATTACAAGCACTGTGCAGTTCTGCCTGCGCAATTGAGCTGCGGGTGTCATTCGAGTAATCTCCCTGATCCAAATTATTGACGGCTCCACTTATACTGAAGGACAGAGCGGAGGAAGGAGTAGATCCAACATTGTGACCAGGCGAGAACGACGCGTCCACAGGAGGCGTTAAGGGGACATCGTATATATCGTGGCTGGGGCTCACCAGAGGAACGTCCAGCTCCGCCATAGCTCTGCTCAAGCCAATCTCCTCATTCCAGACATCCAAGAATCGTACGCCTCGAGTAACAATTTTGAAGGCTTTGAATAGCATCTGGTCGAAGATCGTGTCCAGCGACCCATCGAGTTGGCCCCCGTTGGCAACGTCCTGCAACCTTTTTGCCAGTTTTACCAAGGAGGAAAGGTCAGAAAGGAGAGCCTTTCTGTTCCTCCGCAAGCCATCAAATCTCTGAACCAAATGACAATCTCGTGTCAAACATTCGGATTTTTCCTAGTCGTTTGGGTTAGTTGGAGTTAAGGAGGTACACCACGGGTGATTCAAAATTTTTACTAACCAGCAAGAACCGCACGCCAGCTATGAGGCCCCTCATATAATCCTGATTGCTAAACTGATAAAGGGTAGACACTGACCCTCCGCGGATAGTGTCCCAAAAATCTGTTAATGACTTAAGTAGGGGCCGCATAGGGATTTGGTCGTATGCCTCGCAATAGTTTGTGGGTAGCCAGCCCCGAGCACCCGTTTCCAGCAAAGTACCATCAGCCCAGCCATTGGTGTGGATCGAATGTACTAGGATTATGTCACCTTGGTCCAAAGGTAGCGTAACCGTGGAGGAAGATACTCCTGCATTTGGTTGAAAGGGGTAGAAAGCACGAAGGTAATTATGGAATATGGAGACCTCATTACTGCTCCGCTCAATCATATCTTCCAGGGAGCTATGTGGCGTCAGAGGGGGCGTCACATTCATTTGCGACGGCAATGTAGTGAACATGTTGTTCGAAATCATTCCGTTAGGAAGAGTTACGTTCTGCATTTGTGCATGAGCCTTGCCTTTCAGAACATTGAGTGGAGCAACATGGTCATCCAGAATATCCATGTATGGCACACCGGAGACTTAAATTCTCTCAAATTCTTAGAAGCCTTGAAAACAAGAGCTCTATAAAGATTGCGAACAAACACAATCACACATCGTCCATGTACCAGAGCAATCTAACTCGTTGGGAGTACAAAGGAAGCGAACTCGTTCGTAATCGAATATTGACTGTCCGTAAACTATTTGTATCATGTTAGCCTTTCGTGTGGAACTGTATTAACTCTTTGCTAAAAGAACCAGGTGTTTACTGGAACTGGGGAGCTTTGTTGACAACAATGGGGGCGTATGTAGAAAGGAGCGTGTGATGCAATAATTTAGATGAGATGAGAGGACGCACTGACGAGTGGGCAAGGAATAGACTGGATATTCGGGGTAGTTGAAATGTGAAATTAATTCAGCTTGAGCCCCGGATCACTGGTCGAAATGCCCGAATCTTCCAAGTGCTGATATGTTATCTTATCCGTCCAATTAATATCCCAGAGGCAGAACAAGCCGTGCCAGTATCAAGGCTACGGTTGTTATTGTTATTGTTATTGTTGTTGGCGAGGGTGGTATATATGTCCAAAAGGGGGTGTGCTCGGAGGAGCGATAACACTCAATGTCAACACGGCGGATGTGCGCAGCAACTCCCGAAATAATTCCAAGGCAGCAAACTACCAGAGAGCAAACCTGGCCAGTTCCTTCAAGGAGGTAAATGGGGTGAATCAGGTTTTCTCCCAGGAAAACGGAGGTTGGCGGGGAATATGCTAGTGGAAAAATGGAAAAGGGCAGTTATGGAGCATATGGACAAGAACGTAAGATCCTCAGCTCAATCATTGACAGAGGGGGAAGCAGGACAGGGAAATATCTGGATATACCAGAGAATGGTTGAGGAGAAGAAGGAAGAAAAGAGAAGCGAAAGCATCTGGCAATGCGAGGGAGAAGAAGAGGGTGTGTAAGAAGATGTTCGTTTGGTGGAGAAGCCCAGCCAAAGGAGCAGTGGAGCAGAAGCAAAAAAAAACGGCATATGGAGCTCAGGCTAGACTTAGCAAAGGCTACATTTTTAGTCTACTTAGGTTCGGCCGTTCCAACGCTGCTGGTAGCGTGTTTGGAGAGCATCACTGCGGTACGCAACGTACTCAATAGCTTTGGCTTGATTCCTGTGCGGATAACATCCCCTGAAGGCTGAGAGAGACTCGAAAGTTGACGGCGACAAGGTGGCTTGCTCTCCCGGGTCCCGTCCCAAGAATGTCTCTGCGCTAGCTTAGCTAGTGAACACTCCACCCCTTGGTTCCAGCGCGCTTCTCTAACGACCCACTAAGTTTGACAGTCCGGCCTCGGACTATGCTCGCTAACCTTGCCGGACCCTCATCTTTGGCCACGAAGTGGTCTAGGGACTCCAACCTCGCCGCCAGTCGACGCCAGATCATCTCGCTACGAGAAGCGTGCCATAAACCTTGAGGGCAACATTTGTTCCTCAGAGCAGCATTGCTGGGGGTGAAAAATTATGTATGAACTGGGATCCTGAAGGGTGGAATGCAGTTGAGGGTATGGGGTTTATTCAGCTTCATGCTCACTGTCGTCACAAGTTTGAAGCTGCAGAGCGGAACCTGCTCGCCCTGGGATGGGATGGGCCCAAAGCTAGCCCCTAACGGGAGACTGTGAGTGGCGGAAATGGAGAATTTTCCCCCTGTGTCACTTCGTAAGCCCGGTTCTACAGGAGCCCCCTAGTCAAGACTCAAGAGACGAGCAAAAGTTAGTTTTGAATTGGAAAATTTTACAAAACCTTTCGCGCTTCGGAGCACGCCTGCCCCCCTAACAATACCCAGGGTTATTATGGTCCCCGCTATACTCCGTATTGAAGCTTTCAATGACCCAGGATTCCCGGTTAAATACGCCAAGAGTCTGAATTGTTCTCAAGAATAATAATAGGACAACGGCAGAGCCAGAGGGACAGAGAACGGGGCCCCAGGCACGCCAGACACTTTGGTGTCAAATTATCAATCCCGAATTTTTGTTGCTATTGGCTGATGCTGCCCATCACAATCACAGTCCACCCACTGGCCCGTTTTCACCAGCATTTCTGGTCAATAAGAGTCTCCAGCTGCATCAGGACAGCGCAATGGGGTTTGCTCCTGGTCTTTAAAAGCCAATCTGGCTCTCCTGCATATATATTGCATTCTCCCCTCGCAACATACAGCTGCTGGACAGAAGCTGCATGATGAGTGAGAGAACTCGACTCGGTGATTCCCACGCGTAGGTTAGTAATTGAGCAAGAAGGCGGATACCTATATATCAATTTACGCAGTATGCCCCCAAGGCTGATCACACTTCGCAAAAATCAGTAGATTAATTTAGAATGGTTAGCTCTCAGTCATTTCTATCCTCTTTGGCGAGCCTAGGAGCAATATTCAACTAAAACTCCAAAAACTAAAAGTCCCAGGAGTTCCGACTCATACCCAGATAAAATATTTAGGCGCATTGTGGCTTGCTTGGATTTCTGAGAGGTCAGAAAACTTTGAAGCAAGGTGTATCACAAGTTTATATAAAGGGGGAAGATTCTCTCATATTTCTTTTTCTTTCCTTTTACTGACAAGCGGCAATCCACGTTCTTCCTGAAGATATGGAAGCAAAGAGAAAAGGCAATAAGCATATTTTGTGGTGCGCTGAACGTACTTTTCTCCCCTCATCGATGCACTTTTTGATACAAATTCCTCTCCTGTTGTTGACAGCTCGCTTTGTTTTTAAAAAAGCCGTGGCGTTCAAACTTTCAGCCCTCCCAAGACATTTATCTCGAGGAAGTGGTGATCATTGAACATTGGCAAAATATAGTCCATGCAGATGCAGTGGAGGAGATCGATCGAATTCCATCGGAAGCAGGTTCTACGTGCAGAATACTCCGTACGGAGTGCTGTAAAAAAATATCAAAAGTTGCCCACAAATAGTCCCCCTTCTTGCTTTATCTTTAAGTGACAACTGATCTATCAAAGCCAAGTCTCAATTGCTCTGTATTCAAGTCTGGGATCTCAAAACACACATTCACCCCCCCCTTCCCCTCCCAAAAAATTTAAAATAAAACTAAGGGAGGCAGATCCATTTAGATAAGTTACAGATAAATTTTGCATGCACTTGTCTCAACCAGTTTCGCACATCCGGAACCAGCCACATTGATACTCCTTCCAATCAACACCACATTGCAGGTTTGCGCACTGGTTGTTTTAATTGATGTGGGGGGGGGATGCGTACGTCCTTGATATTCCCAGAATCGTACTCCGTACATTGCATATCTGAGCTTCCTGATAAAGTCTTTTACAAGCCATAATTTTTCCCTTGGAATAACCGTAGACCTGATTTTGCCAACCCCTTGGGAATCCCGAACGCCTACGGCGTTCGGACTCCCAGTTGCTTTTCCGGAAAGGCTTGCGAAATCATGTAGAAAACCTCGACACCATACGGTGTAATAGTGACACCAACGGCGTGGTTTCTTCATCGACTAGACAAATGCTCCGTAATGGCTCCATTTTTAGTTCCGCCAAATGAGCTGAACTGAAATTGAGGATGGAGTTAAGAGTGAGGATTATCGGGGAGCTCCTTTCTGGGTAGAACACCATGGCGTGTACGCTATTTAGGAGTTTGAATGCCGGAGTGCTCAATGGGGTACTCAAAACCGATGGAGTGGCTGCGAATACTGGTGCAAGACTTCGGCATGTATATACGGAACATATATACAGGCATAGGATTTTTATCTCGCTTTCTTTCCTTAGTAATAATGGTGATAGCCTATTGTGCTACCATTCGAGCCATTCGAGCCATTCCAAAGCGACGGGATGGTCCTTGACGGAGTACACTGCGTATCGTTCTGTATAGGTGTGCTTGAGTTGGGCCAGAAGGGATTGAGTGGTTCATTTTAAACAGGGAGATCCCGACCCCTAGAAAATACTCCGTTAAACCGACTGTTAGTACTAAGTTATTAGTGAGCCAACTCCTGTCTCTGCTCTTAACAAGATACCATCGAAGCTTCGGTCGCCAATGACAGAAGTCAGCAGCGAACCAAGGTCACTGGGGCGGCCCCTATCCTTCACTGATTTCAAGGTAGAGAGACAAGGTGCCAAAATCAAGAATGAGCTCAAGTTTCGCATCGAGTGTGGTTGTATTATTAGTTACTACAGTAGTTATCCCCACGCTGGAGGAGAATTGCTTTCAGTTCGCTTTTGGAGGCTGCTTCTTGCAAAAGATGGTCTGTATCTATCCCACCCGCTACCCCCGGGTTGATGGAACGTGGGGAAACAGTATTTCCTCTGGCAATCATATTCAGTGAGCTCTCTCGCAAGTCGTTCAAGTTCCTTGTCAAGTAATCAGTTGGGCGGCTTGTTAGTGACTTTGCTAGAAACGGCACCCTTCATCAGGAGACCCCCGGCTGCATCGGGCGCAACCTGCCCAAAAATGAAGCCCTTTATCTCCCGGAGAAAGACTAAGGAATCTCCCAAGCACTATCGTTGGGTGAAATGGGAGTTGGGCTGCTTCGTACTTCATTCTGGCGTGACTGACATCGCTGCACCCATGGTGGGGAGGATAACGGCTTTTTGCCTATCTCGTGATATAAATAATAACGCTGGACACCAGCCCACGCGAGGTTTGAAGTTGCCGCGTAGACGGCAAAAAATGAAGGAACACCAAAAGGATGTGCCGAAGTATGGAGATTCTGACAGAGAAAAATGCCAATGAATTAACTACTGCACAGAGGGCCACGGAGATGATGTGACGTCGCTACGAGATCCCTACATTCTACATTTCAAGAACGATGTCTATCACAGGCATCACAGGCATCACAGGCATCACAGGGTGATAAAGCGATTGGATTTTAGCCCTGGTCCGGATTGAAAAGATCGGCGTAGTCTGAACTGCCTGTCACGCTTTTCTGCAAGGAATGATGGGTGCCAAAAGCTGACATGACAGGAGGGACTATGTGCCACGAGAATTCAGTAGAACACGAAGGCCTCTCAAAATGAAGAATTCGAGTGCGATGCCCATTGTTTGTGTTCAGACACGGACCAAAACTGCTCAACTGAACCGGAAAGCGTGATTTAAAAATCCTGTACTCCGTACTCATTGCACTTTTACAATCGCTCAAGAAAGGTCTTCAACTGCGCCCTTGAAAACATTAGTAGAATGGAAAAACTATAAATATATATATATATAAAAGGACATCCAATCGAGGCAACTACATACGGGGGACGGAGTACTCCGTACCTCAATTCTTTGACGCCAAGCTATGCCTGTCAGAATCCTTCCTCGGTGCCCTCCAATAAAAACCAGACGAGGAGGCGGAGATGAGGACCGGCGCACTTTTAGCTCGTATTGGATCAAATCCTGTTCAGTACTCCGTACCCTGCCACTGCCACTGGCCCCCAGTAGTTTTCAGACCTGTTGATTGCAGCGATTTGCTCGAAACGGTTGCTCGCTGCTGTCACTGTCACTAGGAGTCTGGCGTGGACCATAAAGGTGAATTTGAGGCCATGGATGAAAAATACCTTGCCCAGTCTGTCCCGTGTCTAATCACAATTTTGATCCAACTTGTTAGTAGCCGATGACCACATTCAAAGAACGGGGGGAAACCACCGCAGAGACCGGGCAAAGAGCCGTGATGGAACCTGCAGTTTGAAGAAAAATCACTGACGGCGACAATGGGCGCTGCGGAGTCCTGCCGCCGTCGCTATCAGGACCGACATCTTCCGTCAAGACAACAGGTCTAATCTAACCATTTTGAGTTAATGCGCGCCTCCACAGGTCTTTACGGATTAAGAAACCAAATAATTTTGGCCCGAAAGACCATCAGAACGTTCACATGTCATCGGAATTCTGTGAATTTTTCTCGTTGCGGAGGTCCAAATGCCCAAACATCAGTGCTGCCCTTAGGTAATTGGATGGATCCGTTGGAAACGCGCACGTGACCGGATGTACCTGTGTGCTCACCTACTTGGAACGCACGAGGCAACCATTCCCGTATGGAGTAGAAACAGATGCGTACGCAGTATACGGAGTAGCGCTGATTAGGGATGCACTGGAAGCACAGGCATGGCGGCATTCAATATCCTTGGAGGTCTTTCTCAAGGCCCTAATCTAAAACCTTAAAGGAACGGACGAACCTGATGGAAGAAAGGGCAGCGAGCCAGGATAAATACTCCATATAAGAGCTAAAAAGCCACGGGTAAAAACTGCTTTGCGACCCCTGCTCAAACGCATCTGCGCGTATGGATGCGTATATAACTTCTCCTTGACATTTTACTGCGTACTCCGTATTCTTGGGATGAACCAAAGCAAGGGCACAACCTATCATCACGTTTTCGCCTCAAAATTACGTGAGCTTTTCGTTTTTGTGCGATTTGATTTGTTAGGATAGTAATGCAGGTGATTTCCTCTCTCAGATTCTCAGTTTTTGTTTGAATAAATTTATGATTTGTGAAATGCAAGAAGGTCCTCCAAATTGTGCATTCTGTAAGAAAGTGGGTACCCTGGAAAGTTGCCAATTCGAACGAATACGAATCCTGAATGCGGAGAAGGAAACTGACCCTAAAGACCGTCGATCAGAAAGGCCAGATGCCATTTTGGTTTGTTTATTTTTCCAAGAATCTTCCCCTGATTGCTGGTGGCATTCCTGAGAACAAACAAGGGACCATGATAGTTTCATTATGATTGGCTCATAGTGACACCTAACGGCAAAAAAACGTTCGGAAAAGGGACCAGGTTTTGCCAAGTTGTCCAGGCTCCGCATTGGCCGGTTTCCTGTGCAGCTGGCAAGCTTATGCGGCCTAAGCGTGACCTGTTGCTCCAAAAATCTGATCTTGCATGAATTCCGTCCAGAACCAACCACCATCTCTGGTACAGAGATCGTCCTCTAATATTCCCGGTTTTACGCTAGTTCGTCTGCTCAGGAATGACCCGGATTTTTGCGGAAGCTTCCGACACGAATAATCGCCACCCGGACAGGGATGGACGGTGGACGTCACCTCACGCGGAGGAAAGAAAGGCAGTGTGCTAGGTGGAGCTTTTGTGCGCCGCGCCGCGCCGCGCCAAATCCAGAGCGCCGGATTTTAAGTTACGGAAGTGATAAAGTTTCCGCAGGGAGATATACGCCGTACGGAGTACTCCGTACTCTGTATGGGCACATAGTAGGAAAGGAGCTCCTGTCTCCTCCAGCAACTTGCGGGCCTTCCGCCCGTTTCCTTCTTGGTTGTTCCAAGATGTAGCGCTTCCTGGGGGCTAATTTGTTGCATCTGAGGAAAGGAAATCTTGGACATGCAAAACAGTCAGTAATGCATGATGGCGGAACGCTCGGGCATTCTTGATCAACCTGGAACGCCCAAGGTGGCAACAAAAGATAATCATTACCTGCTCTGCTGCCAACCTCCTCTCTCGTTGCCCGGCGAATCCGAAAACGCAAGTCATAAAAGGGATTACACCACAGTTTGACTAATGGCACTGCTGCTAAAGTTAAGAAGTTTAGTGTAACTAGTTATACACTGTATTATATAAACAATATTTAATGATAACTAACTTTGTTAATGAAGACGTATGACTTCTTGAATCTCCAGAGCTGCTCATCTCATCCTGCAATATTTCAATATAAAATCTAGCTAATAAGAAGCATATATCATGATAAGCTTTTATACAGTGAGAGGTTGCAGTGTCTGCAGTGCCTGCAGTGCCTACAATGATCATGATGAGTCTTCACAATGAGATAGTATGGAGCCGCAATGCCATTCCATAATTCTAGACAGAGCCCTATCTCTATGGCATGGATTGCTAACTAATTACACCACAGTTTAACGAAGTACACCGCTGCTAAAATTAGTTAAGCTTAGCGTATACGCAGTATTACATACGAAATATCTAGATATTGAAAATGATTACAATCAGGATTCTGTAACTACTTCATATGAAGAAAATATGAATGACTTATTCAGCGACTGAGTGATTTAGTCATTTAATCATAGAATAAAATAGAAATATTTGTATTCTTATAGTTAGCTAGCTTCCTGAGACAAGGCTACCCTGTCGCGCCAACACATCCTCTTTCACAGGAGTGCATTATGGCGATCATCGACAGGTATATTTTTCTGGACATACTCTGTACTGTTGAATGTGACCTTCGAGTTAGCAGTTCATGACGTTGAGAGATCAACATCGTTTCAGTTCCAATATGTGGCATAAGTTCTGCCCCTGCTCATCAATCCGAAGATGTATCACATTGCAACACTTGGACAACGTCACCGCCGCATGAATACTCTTTGCACTGCGTGTGCAAGCTTTCCCTTCCGGGATGGGCCCGCCGAGGATGGGAGCCTGTAGAGTTTGCATCTGGCATAGGCAAGCTTTAGAAGGAGAAGAATACCTAGCCCGATATGCCGTATCAAATCAATGAGACTTCCTTGGAAGAAAGGCCTGCTAGCAGGACACTTGAACTAATTAAAAGCTGAAAACAGCTTTCTCTGTTCGTCCTGGCTGTGTCTGATATCTTCCAAACACAATTGTCTTTCGCTTCATTCCCAATTTTCAGGTTTTACCAGGCTTGTCAACCAGAATTTATGAGTGAATCTTTGTATTGTTTGCTTCTGGCACTTGCCTATGATTCTTTCAGCCAGCAGTGTCTCATCCTGATATATACACTTTCGTACCGTTTTCTTTCTGCTAAGTGATGTCAGATAAAAAAGGTTCATTAAATTGAAGCAAACATGGAATACCTGTTTTATCTATATCTTTAGCAGGTGAACATGTATGAGCAGTTCTTGACATACATATATCATCTCAAGCATCTCTTCAACTGTACATATAATGTATATTTTTTTTTACAACTCACATAAATCCCCATTCTTTCCTGACGAAGTCATATATATCTCAACTCTAACTCGATTCTAACAGATCTGGCCTTTCGCGATACTCAAACTGTCTCTAAACTAGCCTGGATCGGACATAATCAAGGGTAGGAACGATAGTATGTAAAGACAGGTACATCACTGTGCACTAAAAGGTAAAAGAGCTTGGTAGATCATGCCTTCTCGGTAAATTCTGTATCTTGATTCTTTGCTGGCAACCAGCATAGCATCACGGAGCATAAAAGTCCCTCGAGAACTGGTCCGGTTTCAGCTTGTCACTAGTCTGTCTCAAGTTCCAACGCGAGTTTCTTCTGGCTGCAGCTTGGTCTTGTTGATAAGAAGTAGAAATATCAAGCATGTTATTGGTCTTGAATGGGTATGCTTGCTATCACTGAGCCATTTGCGAGTTTCTTGATGATTAACACTTGAAAATGTGGAATGCAATCAGCTCAAGGCTTTCAGATCATGATCAGATTGGAGCTTGCTGAGATCCGCATATAGGTTCGATGATGTTCGACGAAGCCGATGGCTTACTATTACGAAGCAGAACAAGGATTTGAAGCCTGCACTGAATTCGATTGAATGACAGAGTGATCAGTTTTCATCTACACTCATTCCATTCTCATCCAATGCCCTTGGCTCACTGCAAAGAACTGATATCTCTAATATTTCATCTCTTGCCTCCTTCTCAGCCCCCAAGGTTTCCAAAAAGGACGGGTCGATTGTCTGGGATAGGACATTATATCCAGGGATTTGCAGATTCTTCGATTTTGACAGCCTGGTGAGGGTGGCAGAGTCAGACCATTCTCCGGCGGATCGGCAGAGCACCATGCCAATACTAGTCCTATTCAGGGCTAGCGGTAGGGTCGTTGCCTCCTGGCATCTATTTTTTGTATACTCCGTGGATGAGGTCAATACTCCGTATAATAACTCACTCTTACGCACACACGGTAAGATAGTTAGTGGCGCCCTGTGAGTAAGAGCTGCAGGAGCTGTACATCCATATAAAACAACTCCTTCATTGAGAATGATTAATCCAATGTGAAAGAGGTACTTTTTGGCCTCGGGTTCTGCACTGGAACGCTTGGGATTTCGTATGTTATGGCTGTGCACGGAGTTAAGGAGTATACTAGCCTTTAGAAAATAGTGAATGGTTTCCGTTTGTGAATAGCCGGGTACCGTGTGTGAAGATCAATCCTTGGGAGAGCCGGAAAGCAAATCCATCGTAAATCCGGTGCCCGAATACAAGGTTGTGGCCGGGGATCTTGCGTAAGCATGTTCCATGTTGATCTGACCATCCAGCTGGTTGAGTGAGTTTCTATTCAGATGGTTTTGCGTCTGAGTGGCCCAGTTGTTCTGGGGGCTAGAGGACGAGTTGGAGTTATTTTGATACATAGATCTGGGTCGCAAGAGCGAATGATATGATGATAATCGTGCCTTCGCTTCCAACCAACGCCCTTTACCACCCATTCTAGGGTTGCCGTCAAAAAGGAGGTTTTGTAGCAGTCCTCAGCCAGTGAAAACACTGGAATGTGCTGAATCGCCATTATGAGGATTTTGGGAGGTGGAAAGGGTTTCATTACAATGTCACTATTATTGGAAATGGGGCAATAGCAGCTGAAGGACATAAGCAGTTGTTGGTAGCTGCGGCTTATGGACTATGGTCAGAATCCTATGGCATATAAGGGAGGATGGCTTCCCAATTTTGGTAGTCATATGAACCGTGAACCAAGTTGTCCAGTTTGATATCCTAATCCCTTATAACTGTCCGGAGGATTTCAACAGGAGACTGGCAGTTTGCATCGCGGAAGAAAAAAACATTGCAATGGCTGAAGAGCAAAAGAACCTCTTTACTCAACCGGAAGCTTCTGGTAGCCCGCTGCCAGAAGTAACCGCAGAAGACTTCAAAATTTTCGACTACTTTGCATACAAAATGGATATCCATGTCAGTAATAAGCAAGAAGAAAATTCCTCAAGCCAACAGATCACTTCTCATTTTGCAGCAACATCCTGACAGCTCATGTAGCATAATGACTTTCGCCAGATATGGGAAACATTATACGAAGCCTGCGTTGCCAACAAGCTGCCAGAGGACACGTCAGTGGAGCAGTTCATCGAAATGGGAATGAACTTCTGCAATAATCTGCAAATACATCACGACATTGAGGAGAAACTGGTGTTTCCATATTTGGGCCAGCGTATGCCAGCGTTCAAAGTTGAGAATAATGAGCTTGAGCTGCTCGTGCAGCATAAGCATATCCACACTGGTCTGACGAAGATGCGGGAGTATCTTTTGATGTGCGAGGAGGGTAATAAGGAGTTCGAATTGGAAGAGTTGAAGGTGATTATGGATGGGTTTGGGAAGATCTTATGGTTCCATATGGATGAGGAGGTGGACCAACTTCGCGCCGACAAAATGCGGCCATATTGGTCGCTCGAGGAGATACAAGCTATGCCTTTTTACGAGCCTGTAGCAGAGGAACTCCTGGCTCAAATTGGTGTTACGACCTGATTAGTGCGTTCGGTGTGTACGTACGTGAAAGTATGTACGGAGATCTTCTTGATCATTATCAAGGTATTATCCATAGCGCGCAACAGTTCTTATTTGATTTCCATTCAATAAAACGTAGCCACATTCAAGTTTTTTGTACCTTTGGAGATAATATGGGTGCGCACCTGGAGCATTGCACATACAGTAATGGAAACCCATGTTGATTCTATACAGTTAGCTTCGCTATACAGTGCAGGACATCTGAATATATTGGGCATTACCCCTCATCTGTAGAAGTTTCTTTGGGGGCGAGTCGAATTTTAGTGGCTACACTGAGAAATGTGCACTCGCAGAGACGCGGGATTCCGTAAATAGATAGTGTATCTCCTTCTTTGTCAAGTTGGCGGTTTCTGGGTAGCAGAAGTACTCGAGAGGAATGAAAGCGAAAGTGGTACATATAATATTAAATATGCTTTCCATAGTAGTCCGTTGATGTTCATAACAACTGGAGTGATGTGATGATACCGAATTTCTAATTTTCCGATGATAGATTAAACCCCTAAATTAAAAGCAGTGGTGCAAAGTTCATCACCAACCGCCATGATAAAAAAAAAATTCGGCCATGCACATCAGCTCAATCGCGGCCAGCTGGGGACGATATCACGCCTGAATGCCTGGGCAGATATGGAAACATGAACAGAGTTAAAATATGCAATTTTGAAGTTGTCAAGAAATATCCTGAACAAAACTCGTTGCAGCAGAATCGACTCTCTGGGCCTACAGACTCATCCGATCGTTGTAACCGTTATAACACTTCGCAGCTGATAGCTACGGCTGTTGGAATCTGGAATGTGCTTGAGCCCCAATATGAAAATAAAGGAGAGATGGATCATGAGCGCCGAGAGGAGTGTGTATGGAAGGCGACAGGATGGTTGGGAGACAAGGGTACGCGGGCGACGAAATGTTGAGACATTATGTTTCTCTTTGCCATCGGATCGGCCTGCGTGTCAACAGCTGATGAATAGCGATCAACTCGAGAGCATTAAGTCGATATCCCTTTTGCGCATTACTTCCTTCTGCCACTTCTCCTTTCTTGTTCAAAGGATAGCGAGCATTCGTGGCGAAGAAATCTGGGGAGAAATTGTATGTGGCATAGAACAGACAGGAAATATGGTAGGGTTTGGTATTCAATTCCCGCCACCAACTTGGTGATGATATTCAAAACACCTTAAAATAAATCAATGAACCGTCCGCTTGTAAATGCCTGTTATTGTATTGTTTAGCCTGATATCTTTTCCTTGTTTGAGGTGAACCTCATGTGTTCGTGTTCATCTGAAAAATCGATCAAAGCGAGAAAGAATTGTTCTGGCTATTTGCGCTGCTCACATCCAGGATCAGATCATGTCCGGGCGGCCAAGAAAGATCGTAGCCTCTTCATGTTACCGTGGGCTAATCTATCCGATCATTAAGCCACGGATCTTCAAGCGGTTGTTTTGCTGTCTTTCTATCTTGTGGTCGCCATTGAAGCATTCCTCTCATAAAAAGTAAAAGCATTTCCTTACTTTTCCCACTAAGAAACTCTTCTGATGCTTTCAAGCTTGTTTGAGGTATCTCTATTCCAGGCTTCCACGGTCCTGTGAAATTTTTAATATAATAAGTCTATTACATCTGCTAGGTTCTTTCAAGGAAGGGAGATAATACATACCATCTTCCGCAAATTTCAAGGCTCCGTTCCACGCTTGAGCATATCTAAGAGGGGTGGCCTCAAAATGCCAATCACCTCAGCAAGATGCCCACTGGTGGAGTATTCTCTCTCATCAGAACCATTGCCATGGAACATGTACCTGCTCTCAAACAAGTCCCAGGTCTGATTTCCCCCATTCATTGGTAACCTCAAGGGATGAAGTGTAAGAATATAGAGTAAAAATATACCATGACACCAACATTTCATATATCAATTGAGTAGCTCCATTCAGTTTTCAGTATCATCTCTGGAGATCTATAAATATTGAGCTGTGCATCATGATTTCTTCTCATCCCCTTGCACAGCTGAATTAAAATCACTCAGAACTACCTGATCAAATGTCTTTAGCAATTCAAATTGTTGCGAGTCATACACTGACATTTCGTTGATAAACTTTCGTGGCGAAGGGTAATTGTAAAGCTTTCAAGAATTGCTTGATCCTCTATTTCTTAAAGAATGTTATCACTCTTGATATCTAACCAGGCCGCAGATTAGCTGCTATACTTTTGAGAAATTAAAGTACTTCTTACCTGTATAAACAAGCTTGCATTCAGTATGTAGATAGTCAAGTGTTAAAAAATCTTGTATAAGACTAACTCTGAGTAGGGTCTCTGTAAATCGATGATTGACATTGTAATATAGTAGATTCTTGAAACTCTCTCACATAGGTTTCTGAACAAGACAGTGATGATCACCTTCAGAACAACGAATAGTGAGAGTATCTAGAGTCTTTCTCACATGAGTATAACCAGAGTGTGATGAATTACCTTGATTCAGATACTTATAAATCTAACACTCTTTCTGATTAGTTTCATCACGCGTGTATACTTTCACTGTCACATATTTGTAACCTCTGATTGTGTCAGTCTGTCATAGTTGAACATAGAGAGAGCTGACTTACTCAAGATCATGAGCAAGCCATACAGAGGAGGTAATCCCAAATCCCAGTTTATCAATAATCTGGTATCTAAACCTCCAGACATTTCCAATGTTGATGGGATAATATTGTTCTTTCTTAAACCCTTCAAAGTGTTCCTCATCAAGTTCAGACCCACGCACTGTTTCGAAGCGACGGGTCGGAGGACGCAGGGGAAGGAAGGGGAGCTCTTCGAAAGGTGGCTTTGGCCCATCTCAGGAGAGAAGTCATGTTTGACAGCACGGAGGAGCAAAGCAAGCAGGCTGGATGTGGCAGAAAAATGGAGGGTCGAAATCGATGACTAATTCAAATCGCTTGACTCTCCATATCTGTCACGTAGACCAGCTCCATGATTTAACTTAAGAGTTCTCCCTCGAAATGAATGCCACACCGCGGCGAAACCCATCCCGCAAGAAAGCGCCCAACGTTTGGCACAGTAATAAGAAGTCTATGAGGTGTGGTAGCTGAGATAAGGCTAAGTAGGTCCTATTATTGATAAATAAGCATTTCTGGGTGATTATAATACAGATATAGATATTGGTGCTTGCATTTTTCTCTGTACACTCCGTATATCTTTACCTATTATCCCTCTGTTGCAAAAAGTCGAGTCCAGTGGAGGCATATCACGTGTGCACCATGGAGTGCGTGGTGATTGGGTCATGCCGCCGTGGACTGACTGCGAAAAGGTCGCCTTGAGAGGCGGAACAAAATTAACGAGTCTAAGATTACACACCCCGCGCTGAATAGAAGTAGCCAACTTTTCTCAGCTTTAACATGATAGTGCGGTTTTAAGTGAATTTTAATATCACGGTTGAAAATCATGTCTTTCTCAATCAAAGTACCCTGCTCGTCTGCAAACATCGGCCCAGGGTTCGATGTGATCGGTAAGTCTGTTCTCCCGTTCGTTCTTGACGACGAGGTTTGCTTGCCCCCCACCCCCTCTCCCCCGCCATCCCATCCCCTCTCTCAGGAATTGAAAATTAACAGAAGCAAATCTACATAGGTTTGGCCCTTTCAATCTATCTCGAGCTCCACGTTACTACAATAAAAGCTGCCTCCTCTAAATTCCCACTCAATTGCGCCGTCACGTATGAAGGCGAAGATGAAGCGGAGGTTAGCTTAGATCCGGAAGTCAATCTCATCACGCGCGTTGCTCTCTATGTTCTTAGATGTCACGACCAACGGGCCTTCCCCATTGAAACCCATGTTCACATCAAAAATCCAATTCCCCTTGGAAGAGGTTTGGGGTCCAGCGGAGCAGCAGTAACTGCGGGCGTTATGTTGGGGAATGAAATAGGAGGTTTAAAAATGAGCAAAGCTCGAATGCTTGATTATTGCTTGATGATAGGTATATGGTCTCCTGCGTCGATGCCAGAGGCGTGTAGATTTCCTTACTAAATGTGTATACACAGAGCGCCACCCCGATAATGTTGCTGCCGCCCTTTACGGGGGATTCGTGGGCACCTACCTGAACGAGCTCAAACCAGAGGATCTAGCCTGGAAAGAAATTCCATTAAGTGAAGTTCTCCCAGCACCAGCTGGTGGTATTGATACCGGAGTGAAACCGCCGGAACCACCCCTCGGCATTGGCCATTACAAAAAGTTCCCCTGGTCTCCACAAATCAAAGCCATCACGATAATACCTAATTTCGAGCTTCCCACAGCGAAAGCTCGTGAAGTTCTACCAGAAGTGTATTCGAGAGCAGACGTCGTATGTAAAATTGACCGTTCCACTGTTCTTCATCATCACATCCCATTACAATCCAGCTAAACATATACCCCCCTCAACTCTCCAGATATTTAACCTCCAACGGGCCACTCTTCTCCCTTCAGCCCTCGGCCAATCTCCATTAGATCCAGATATGATCTACCTCGCAATGCAAGACAAAATACATCAGCCATACCGAAAACACCTTGTGCCAGGCCTCACTGAGATCCTCAATTTCATGACTCCAACCACCCAACCCGGCTTATTGGGAATATGCCTTTCCGGCGCAGGACCCACGATACTAGCCCTTGCCACAACCAATTTCGATCAGATAGCAGATCGCATTGTTTCGCAATTTAAACAGCATGGTATTGAGTGTCGATGGGAGGTATTAGAACCAGCCGAGGAAGGGGCGGTGGTGGAAAGAAAGAAGGATGTATAGACGGAAATGGAGATAGTTTCGGCGCTGTAAGAATTACACAATTTTCGATTCTTTGGAGTTTAATGAGGCGGAGTGCGGAAAAAGAGTTTCTTCTACGCAAGAAACCCAGGTGGCTTGCACAGGTTTACGTCTGTCTGTCACTGTGTCTTCCTAATACCCAATCCATACTCGATATTTTGGAAATGGGTAGGATGCGAAAGGAATATTCTCTAATCTTAGACGGCATTGTCACTTCTTAAAAACTGGTACGGAAAAGTTACTGTAATCTTTCTTTTATTATTCATAGAAATTTAGCAATAGATTATCGACAGAGAGGGGTTAAAAAGAGCGGTAATAGCATATATTCCATGCATGAGCTTCCTTAGCGAATCTATTCTATTTTAGTACGCAAAGCTTTCGTAATTGCTATCCAAGTATGTGAAGGTGGGTACGCTATGGTGAAAGTTATACTCGTCACAGGAATATATATATATATTTCTATATCTCTATATACTTCCAATGGGGATGAACTGAGGCGCAAACCAAATACTATTTCATCCGGTGTTTTAACACAGGATTATCCTCCCTCCACCCTAAGAAACAAAAAATTAGAAGGAGAGAACTGCCGATGTTAAAACATGCCCTCCATATCCAAATCCAAAAATTCAGGATTCCCCACACCCATATCTGCCCCGTTCAGCACATCATCAATACTTGTATCCAAGCCACTATCCATGCCCATGCCAATCCCGCCAATCCCGCCTAGTTCCATCTCCTGCCCGTTTTCGTTTCCATCTTCCCCAGCCGCCGCTGCCACGGCCGCATCCAGCATGTCATTAAGATTCTCCGCATCATCCGGCCCTTGATCTGGTTGGCCGGGTTGCTCATCTCCTTGATGGTGCCTTTGGTCGCTCATTTCCATGTCCTCCCCTTCTAAATTGATGTCCTGCATAATGTTGCCAACATCGATGTTTGAAACTTCCTGCGACATCTGCGTTACGGCAGTAAGCGCATCGACTCGTCGGTTTAATCGTACGATTAACTCTGCACGGAGCATATCACTGTCGATTAACTTCGGGATATTGTCGCGTTCAACATTGAGCGCGTCGCGGAGCGTGAGGATCGGACAACGGGGTACCGTGTCCTTAGAAGGATCAATAGGATGAAACGCTGCGCGCTCTACGGCGAAAGATTCAGCAAGGGGAGCACAGATGAGCGTGGCGGCTATATCGAGTGCAAGGTCTCCGCTCCCTGTTTCCGCTTGTAATTTGAGCTCGTCGATGATGCCTCGCAGCACACGAACAGCACCTACAAGTCGTATTCCAGCAACAATCTGACGGTGTGTGTAGCTAGGGGGCGTCATACTTATTTCGGGGCTTGTGCTCCAAAAAACAAAAGAAGAGAAAGTGTTGCGGATGCTAGCGACGACCCCTCCACCAGCTGGATTTGCAGCCCAACCCTCTACTTCGCCGTAACGAGCCGTGCTGCGCCGCTGGAAAGAGCGGTACGGTTCCAAAGCCTCGAGAATGGGTTTGATGTCGTTTCTGGAAGGGTGTCTGATGCGAATACTCTTTAGCTGATCCTCAAGCGACTTCGCTGTTATTAATAACACTGTACGATGAATTTCCTGCGCTTCACCAGATATGGAACTTGGTTTAACGAGGCAGAGGAGAAGTTTCAAGGACGTAGTCAAATCACTTTCTGACTCCCAGATATGATGGCCGAGCCACGTAAGCGCCATCACTAGAGACGGTAAAAGAAACGGTTCCAAGAGATCTAATTGAAGTGAGCTACATATCTTGCACGGTTTTAGCGGGAGCAACGTACATTCGAATCCACCTTTCAAAGTCTCAAATTCTAACTTCCCGGTCTCACGCGCGGCCAAACTCTGGCTAAAAAGTGTTGCTACTAGCAAGTAGAACTCTTGCGGGCTACATGACGACATTGACTCGTCGCTAATCCCTTCTGCAATGAATAGGGCTGTGATCCATGCCCCAAGATTATTCTTTTGCTTCTCATCCAAGTCTTCAAGTCTTTGGCTCGAGGACCCATGCTGTAGAAGCCGCAGAACAAACGAGTCAGAATTCGAAATTCCTAAGTCGTAGTGAGATAATACGTATTTGTGCTTGAAGGCGAGAACTAGGAGTAATATGCTGCCGAATTCGTCATAGACCGGTTGACTTTCGCCTGTGATTACTGTTAATATGTTTCACGTTTCAAACATATCGTGATGCAGTCTACCTTGCTCTTCACCCCATTTCCATGCATCAAGCAAAGCACACAAAGGTTGTAAAATAGTTGACGGGCTAATGAAAAGAAGCATGACATCTAGGGAAAGCGGCCTCCGGGAGAGAGAATTGCAAATATTTTTTAGGGTCATCGTTTCCTTCCTTGAGCATAAACTATGCATTACCTAGCAATATTATTAGAGTGAGATATTTAGGGCAGAGCCTCGTCCCCTTCAAAAACATAAAAAAATAATATATATATATATATATATAGAGAGAGAGAGAGAAAGAGAGAGAAGAGAGACATACTTCTGTGATAGCCCCCGCTATTGCACCAGCATTCCCTTCCATTGACTCGAGTTCATTTATGAGTTGTTCTGCACGTTCAGGACTGTTATTGATTTGGGCAACTAGATCTTCTCTTCGAAGCTGCCCTCCAACAGGCAAGGTTTGCATTGGGTTTTCCCCCAGAAGCCGTTCGATGCTTGCTTCGGGTATCAATTTATGCAAAGCACAGGCAAACAAAAATTCCTGCCGGACATCTGAAAGAATGGAATTGCCTTGCATTGCAAACATTTCCGAGAATGAGGGGAAAGCGTTGGGGTCAATGCGGCTGAGGGCACGGGTGATACAAAGCTCCATTGGGATGGGATCAATAGCAGATGCACACATTTCGGCAAAAAAAGGTGGAAGTTTGTTGACTAGGAAAGAGCGGAAGATAAACATGGTCCGATTAGGTTCATTGCGATACATTCCATTTGATAACACGTCAAACGCTGCCGTAATAAGATCTTCGATAAGTGTCATACGGTCGCCCTGGAAAAATGTCGTGAGATTTCAAGTGGTTAAATATGGACTTCGAAAACTTACTCCATATCGATTATTTAAGTAGTTGACCATCATATTATCATCAACTAACGGTCTCCCAAAGAGCTTCAAAGTAATATTAGCACACGTGGAGAAATACTTGAGAGGTTTACAAGCATACCAAAGCGTTAACATATATATAAGGGCCTGCTCTGGAATTAATGATAGAGCCATCAAGGACATTAGACTCAAACTCTAGAGCTGAAATATTGACATTTTCCATCATAGTGTCCTCAAGAGATTTCTCGCTATCATGGTCATATAAATTAAAATCCTTTCGCAGGACTTCGAGCCTGTCACGCAGGGGAATTGATACACCAGCACATAGCGGTATATATTCAGAGAGAGCTTGGCCTAGTTTGTTCCTCCAACCTGATAGCCAGAGACAATCAGTATTTAAGTACGGCATATGGGGATTTCAACATACTAGGAATAGATTACCTTTAGACCTTGGTGCTGAAAGAGCGCTGACTGATTTTTCAGTGCTCACAAGGGCAGCAAATAGAATTCCGAGCGATTCGAACACAGCCAGAGCATCGGGAGACTTCGTCAACGAGCCGACTGGGTCGCCAACCGGTTTATGACTTGAGTTCCATGAAAGCAGGGCGAAAATCCATTTCGCGAGCGCAGAAAATGTGTTTACGGCGTCCGCTACCGTTTTGGGAGCGTATCCGGAGGTCGCCGCTATCGTAGCATTGTGGATAATACAATAGTCAGTCATCAATGTACTGACTGGCTCTTTTGCGGCTGATCCATTCTGTGCAGATACCTGCTTCTGGGAGACCGTCGAGTGCGCGAGAAGTGACTCTAATATATCCTCGGTCCTAACACTCTCAAGCCTGTGTAGGGTGTCGACATAGAGTGGTATTAGGGGGTCCCAAGGCACATTCGTGACTGATCTCGACGCCAGAAGAAGGTCCAATAGCCTTCTCGCTGGTATGGAATAGCGATTAAGCATCAACTTCGCAAAGTCCCTAAATTCAGAGGTATCCGTTCTCTGAGACAGGCATCGATGAAACAAATTTTTCCACTGAGCCGAAGAGCTCCTGGCAGACTTAAGGCCTTCCATCATCATATTATTACTTAAGTCTCTCTAACAGATGGTTGGGTTACATTCACAAAGTGGAAACACGACAAACATTTTGAAATGCAAGGCAAAGTCTCGTTAAATGCAGTTCATCAAAGAAAATCAGACAAAATCACCGCGTTGTAATTGTCATTTCATTCATTAACGAAGCTGCCAGTGAGCTTTAGAATCGTATAACTACTCCGTAATGGGTGGATCGAGATAGTTAGCTATGAACCCAAGGTTGAGGTTGAGGCTTACGTAACCGACAGTCAAAACAACCAAGACGTTTATTTGCACTGTTTGCATCCGGCCGCGAACTGACGTCGTTTTCTTTGACCGTCAAACCAACTTGAACTGTTAGCTTGGATATCTGTATCAACTGAGAAACCCTTTGTCACTAAGGGTGCCCCTTTTCCCCGTGTGGCTGAGTCTAACAATTTTGGAATAAAGGTGCAATTGAAGTGACAACCGTTGAGTAATTCAACTTTCTCCTCTGATGGACTCCACCTCTGGTGATTTAAATAAAGTGTTCAGAGCAGAGCAATAGCCTTCCCAACCTTACAGCCAAACTGAATGAACACTCTTAGGGCTAACCCAAAAAGATTCTCAACCTGTTAATACAGAAGATGAGGTCCGGAATGGACAGTTGCAATGGCTTGTCATTGCAGCCTTTTCGTGTTTGCCTTTACGCATGCCCCTCAAGCTCACCATTAAACAGATTTCTCTGGTTTATGTCACACGATCTCCAGTGCACGTGGAAAGCATGACAGGAATTCCTAGCAGGCTGTATCCAGATCTTGAACTGCAGCTCTGTATAGTTCTTAAAAGCCTTCTTGTTCCCAATGGATGTCAAGACTACATCATGTGACTTCTTATTCCTGGCCAAGCTTGTGCAAGGGAAACGTTTTTTTTAGTGGGCTCACTCTAGAAGACGATGCCAGGAAGCTCACGCTTGATTCTTGAGAATGGGATGTCAGCCATCGCCAAATGGTAGCGAATGCATGGATGGGAACAAGCTCCCATGTGGAAATAATAGAAAGAAGTGTAACTTTTCCTCCTTTTTGCCGTTAAACGGCAAAGTGTGAAATACTAATGAATGAATGAATCGCTGATTTCTGAAAACAGGATATCAGGAAACGGACACACTGACATCAGAGAGTGAAACAAGAAACATAACTGACTAGATCAAAAAGATACCCGGGGGTTCAAAGGCCGTAACCAATTACAGCATTCAATTCTTCGCTAGACCCAGTCATCAATCGGGGAAGTACGGAACCATGAGTCTGGTAGCATTTATCCTTCCCCGGCCTGTTCTGCGAGCGATATTTGTTCTTGCAATATTAATAGAATTTGTTACACCTATCTCCCGAACTTTTCATCCCATAACATCGACGACCGCTCCACATACTGCTGTAGACCTCATCACAGAAGCCTGCGCTAGATGCAACCCAGAGCGCCGCCGACGCGGGCTTGCAGCAGCACGTAACACTTTCACCGGCGGGTGCACGCACGTCCACGGGTTGTTCGGTCAAAATTGTTAATTGCGATTGTTGTATTTGGCATTCCTCGGCCAATTTGCCGACTCTCAAGGATAATAATACCTGGGGCTATCGAAAAAAAGAATTGTGTGGGAAGATTCAGACAGGCGGGCGCACAAGAATATGATTGATACACTGGTCGTAATTTGAATTCTGTTGTTAATTTGTTGATGAAGTTGAGATTAATTTATGGAAAAAAGAACCAGGAGCCCTTCATATATACAGTTGTTACTCTAACTACACCCACCAGTCCCTACATGTTTTTCTACTTTTAGAACATTGAACGGATATTTTCGCTGTGCTACCTCAAATTTTTCCAAAATTATCTTGCCCTCAGATTGGAACTACTACAGCCTTGCTACTGAATTGACCACTCAATCACTCATTATCACTCATTGGACCGCATCTAACTCAGCTATATGAGAACTTTGCAGCTATCATGCCATTCTCATGTCACCATCTTCTTCGACTGGTCAATCAAGTCAGATCGGCAGAAAAGGCCAGATAGTTCAACCTCACAAAGGTAATACAGTGACCTTCAGCTCGTTATTCAATCTCCTGGGCTTCTTACATACGGAAATCACTCTCTGAATAGTCTCAATTTGGGGCAGTACGGTGTAGTTATTTCAGCAAAATAGCCGCGGCCCATGCCAAGACAGCTAGGGTTCATGCGGCTGACAGGACGAAAGAAAACCTTAAAAAAGGTTATTCTCTAATTTTATGTCATTGCTGGATAGACCTCGGAGCTTGAACCCTTCATAAGCAGCCTTTTGGTTCTAACAGAAAATGACTTCAGATCTATCTAACTATTGTAGTATGTACGGAGTACTATGATACTGTGCGACGGGAATCCATTTAGGCACCCAGGGCTTCAAGGATTTGCTTTCCGACTCTGCATGATTTTCATGTACCTTTTAATACCACAATGAACCCTTGATCCTCCACGCTCCCCACAAGCGGAGGCTAAGTGGGGCCTCCCGCTTGGTTTAATCCTAAATGTGTAGAAGCTCCCTACCATCTCAAGGCTCCCGCCCTGCTCATGTTAACAAGTTCCCATTACAAGCAGTATGTCTTCCAATGATGAAAGCTAGTACTTGACAGCGGATTCAGGATTTAGGTTCAAGCAAAGCATCAAGAACGCGTTGTTGCAAATCTCGAACATTAATGAAATGTGTTAGTAATCAAACCCTTCCTTTCCATCTGCTTAGATAGCTCTCTATTGAGTTCTAGGCAAAGGAGTGGAGTAGGGTGTTTATCATGAACGGGGCGAGGACATCGTCCGTTCGACTATGAGCAGTCATAGCCTTGCTTGCCTTCTCCCTGGCCATACCAATTTCTGCTTAGCCAGCATTTTGCTGAAGATCAAAACAAAACAGAATTTCCAACCCGTTGCATCGGCTATGCGTGTGTTTTTTTCTCATCAACAAACACAACAACGCTGCATTTTTCATCCGTCCTAATTCGCATACGGGATATTTCAAGGTGCATTCTCCATACTTCCGTGAATCGAATAGGAAAAGGAGAATTTCTCTCCGATTATTGGCTCCTCCGCCCTCCCTAACCACTGGCCGGAGCCCTACGACATGTGAAGGATAGTTTGGCGGGGGTTGGAGCCCGGGTCGGGGTCGGGGTCGGGGTCGGGAAGTGTTTGGAATGAATCCAATCACAAATATTCGGCTTTGTTCTGCCCTTGCGGCAACAAAATCGGCGTCGACTCCCTCTTTACATAAGCTCCCTGGAAAAATCGGTGTTTAGAACTCAAAAAAGTGCTCTCTTCCAGTATCAAATTTTACTGCACGCGAAATCAAAAGGGAAAAAGCAACCGATGATACATGTGATGAGCCATTGAATGAGATAATGAAGGGCTCAAGAAAAAAATGAGGGGGAGCAGCACCTTTTTCTTGGATTTCAAAGTGAGCTGTATCACTCTATATGGTAATTGTTTGCGCACGCAGTTGTATTTCTTCCTATGGATGAAATCATGGTGCTATCAGTTGTATTTTTTCCTATGGATGAAAGCATGGTGCTACCTCTGCGATAACCAATTGAAAATATGATAAGCTTTCCAGCAGTTGATGGATATTATATTTTTTTAATTATTATGAAATTTAGCGAGCCTATAAGTGGTCAGAAAAATGATCTCATGGCAGATTTTGTTGGAAACTCCAAAAAATAAAATAAAAAAATTAACTCAATATTACTTGAACCAAACAATTATTCGCCATTTTCCCCATAATGGATGCGACCTCGCAATTCACGGCTACTATTAGTGGTAGTATGATCTGTTATCTAGGTAATATTTCAGGTATATTTCTTGATGCTCTGGCACACAAAATTTGTGGCTGGAAACAATACGCTTACTATTCCAAACCTCTCAACTTACATCTTTAATTCTCATAGATATGTGTACTGTCCATATGTTGGATGTTCCGTCCTCGTGCTTCACTTTTCGTACGTAACATTTGCCGGGTAGTGTGGGAAGAAAGTGCAACTGTACGTTCGGAAATATGGAGGTTGTCTCCCTGATAACACATTATGATTTTCCTATTTTCGAAAATCTGGCGCGCAAGTGGTGCGAGGGGGGAAAAGCTAAGATATCAGTTTGACTTGGCCAGGAGGCTTAATTGTCATTCCAATTGTTAGATTCAGAAATTAAATGGCAGAGAATACCAGAATTATAGACGTCGCCCTCTTCTACATTTCGCCCGTAAATGGGCTCATCATCCTAGTAGTTTCTTTTCTTTTCTTTCTTTTCTCCAAAGAGTAAAATTAGCCAATAAAACTGAGAAGTATCCGGAGTACTACCAAAGCTGAACTTCTGGCCGATACGACGTACCGGGCGCCCAGTGGATGTCACGGATGAGAAACATCTTTGGAATAAGGGACGGGATTGATGAAAATGGTTCGTGTCTCCACTGAGGGCCATGTAGTATTTACCTATGCCACGGTAAAATATATGGCAAATGTTGGAAAGTTTATTGATATACAAATGAAAATGAGAGGAACATAAAAAATAAATAAAAAATAAATAAAAAAGGACACCTCTAAAATATATGGTTAAATCAAAGCATCATGAGCATGCTGAAGCATAATAACACCCGTGAGTAGAACCAAAAAGTCATGAAAAGTCATGAGAACGAAATAATAAGAAGCACACAAAATGTATAGAACAAATGAAAAGCATTAGGATCTTGCGCTTCTCGCTCGAGAGTGTATCGAAGAGCCATTCAAGATATCCGGAGCTCGAGGCCCTACCATCCAGTCCTCCATCGCGAGCCACTCGCTCCAACGCTTCTCCGCAGCCTCAATCTCCGCGTCTGCTGATCCTTGTAGAGGTCGTAAAAACGGGATTGTTTCCAAAGGTGGCATATCATAGTCTTGTTTCACTGATGCCCATCCGCCGCTTTTTGCGGCGAAGAGGTAGTTGCGTCGCTCTTGTTCGTGAAGATGGCCGACGCCAGCAACCCAAGAATCACCAAAAAACCCATGCAGAACCCCTGGGAAGTCCATACCAGTTGCTACCAGGCGTCGAATATACGGGACGAGGGAAACAGCGGGAGGGCCGTGTGGCTCGTTGAAAGAGGGAGGTATACGCTGTGAGTTTACAGGAGGAACGTTCGTAGATGAATTAAAAACTGGATTTGGTTGTCTTTGGAAAGGGAGGTGAATATTAAGGAAGGATGACAGCGCCTGGACCGGAATACTATATTGAGCATGGTCGAGGAAATAGCGCTGGCAGCTTTGGTAATGCGGATACCATTCAAATATGTCGAATTGAGGATCGTCGGCGCGGTGGGAGGCCTCTGACAGACCCGCCATTGCGGCAGGGTCGAAATGTGCCCGCGGATCACTACTCATATTTTCCCTGGGGCTTGGAAACTGTGTTGCGATTGGCCTGGAGAAACATGATTTTTAGCTTTTGATATTTTCATAGATTGCAGGGGAGGAATGAAGAACAAGTTTGAAATTTGATACCTCGGAGGGCGCTTTTTGCTAAACATAGATCGGCGTATTCTGAAAGGATATGAGAAGGTTGAACTCAAGAGCTTCTTGATTAAGCTAGACTCCCCCCTGCTTGGAGGTTCGCCTAGGGACATTTGTTGGGTGGAATAGTGATGCGCACCATAGGAATGGTTGGTTGCGGGCTTTGCGAAAGGAAACCAAGATATATAAACAAAAAGCAGTGAGAAACCAAAAGTTTAGAGGTTCCAATGATCCTGGGGTAATAGGGTTACGATTATCCACAGACCCAAACCACCCAGGAACACACCTGAAATCTTGACCGGCAAGTTGGTGGGTAACTGGATATTGGGATTACGGAGAAAAGAAGCTATGTTCCTCATAGTACTTTTATGGGGTATATAAGTTTAACGGAACTGTCCCATAAGCATCTGGCTTCCGCGCTTCTGCAAGTCAGGCCTGGGGCAAAAAAGAAAACAATAAAAAAATAGCGGATGGCAAATTCAAAGGTCCGTCCGTTCGCTGGCAGCCTACGAGGTGGAGTATCTAGTAGCCTTTGGTGTTTCCACTAGCTTGATCATATCAGATCGCGAGATAATCCGTACTGGTGAGGGGGCTTGGTAAAAAAGCAAACCTGTTTCGCGGATTTGCAGTACAATTCGAGTGACCTTGATCAACCTTTCGTCCCTGGTCGTTCATTCTTTTCTTTTTCCTCTGCGGTTTTTGCTTTTGCTTTTTCTTTTTGCTTTTGATCAATGTGGAAACCTAATCAGAAAAAAGTATTTTGGGCAGACACGTTTAAAAAACCTCTCGGGCCCTGGAACAAACTCGGCTTGTGTGGGTATCTGTCCTGTGCCTGGAAAAAGACCAGGTTATAATCCAGAGGACCATCCATGTGTTGATGAAAGCACATTAGAAATACCCTAATAAAATACCTGAGCACGGAGTAGGAGTAATTTATTCGCCATCGTTCTGAGCTTCAGCTCCCCTCTCCGTCGCTCACTCCATTCACCTTGCTTGAAACCCCGCATAATTCGAGCCAAATTAAAGCTCTCTTCGTTTGGCCTAGCTCTCAAACGCAAGCGCCTGGAGGGGCTCTGCAGGTCCGAACGAGTGGTGATCCTGGGGCTTACACAGCAGCCCTCTTCGTAACTACCCTTTGGCTC
The DNA here is from genome assembly GCA_001883825.1 of Emergomyces pasteurianus Ep9510. Taxonomy (NCBI): domain Eukaryota; kingdom Fungi; phylum Ascomycota; class Eurotiomycetes; order Onygenales; family Ajellomycetaceae; genus Emergomyces; species Emergomyces pasteurianus. The sequence continues at coordinate 84,482 of LGRN01000036.1, forward strand.
GAAACTAATATCCTCCGTCCTTTGGAGCTTCGGGCGGACGCCCCTCAAGCCTGGGTTGGGCGTGGGCAAAACAACACAGCTCCGGTAAAGCCGCATAAAAGGGGGAGTCAAACGCTCATCGAATTGCCCATCTGGCAAAATCTGGCCAAGTTGACAATGTGAACAAGTACTCTGTACTGACGGTTTGTCGGGGAGTTGTGCATCGCCCTTCTCCGCGATTCCTCATTAAATTTTTTGCTTTTTCTGGGCCCTTGTCTAGGCATGAATCTGTGTTCGGGGGTTGATTGGTGTCAGCGGTCTCAAGGCTGGGGCTTCCGAGAGGTTTGTCGAAAAACAAAAGAAAAAAGTTGCGCCCATTCCAAATCTGGAATCCCAACTGGGCAACCTTCTTTTTTTAATTTTTTTTTTTATTATGATTTGGTGGAGCCTTGTTTTAAAATGGCAATTGGGCCATGGCTACAACTCAGGCGTCGCTGTCTTGTGTGTGCACGCCTCTCAAAAGCTTCCACTGCGTGAGCCCCTGTTGGTCGCAGGTAGAATGCATTAGTTAGAATAAATAGCCCTGAAATAAAAACTCCCGAGATACTTGCCAAGGGCGAGCCAAGAAATATGAGGAATTTGGTGGAGAAAGTTAGGGGCTGATTATGATCAATAGATCTGGCCGCTAGTCTCCATTTTCAATGATTCCTGGCCTGATAGTCTGCTGTCCAGGGTCGTTGGCGCATCCTGGTTGGTCGATTAGCGGGTAGTTGAATTACGCTTTGCAGACACTCAGCCATGTCGTTTCTGATTCATGGACCAGGGCCACGGGCAACAAATAGGCGCAGCAGATAGCTGCAACTTGGAAGCTGAAAATCACCTAATCACATAGTCTTGCGATTGAACACCAAGGCGAGAGGCGATGCTTTCAACATGGACTTACAGCGTACGGAGTAATGTGGACATGAAGATGAGGACATTCAACATGTACCACAATGCGGAGTACAAGACCAATATTCCGTATGCCTCTTCTCCGCATTCTAGCGCTATCTCCGAAGTTGCTCTGCGAGCCTTTTTTTGACACCTAATTTTCTGTTTCAGGGGGTTAGCACCAGCGCAAACCGATCGTCTAATTGGTGCATATTAAACGATGAATTCAACAAGGCGTCTGTCGCTTCAATCCAACGCCAATGATTTGTGAATCGGCCGAAATACCCTTGGGGGTAATGTGAAATTGAAGGTCCAAAGAACTACACCAAGCAATTCTCTGGTGATTATCCAAGTATGTATGCACATATTCTCACGCTGCAATCACAAGATGAACTTGCCATTTTTAACTTAAATACGGAGTTATGCATTTCTTTTTAGTTCGCTTGCTCGAAAGTTTACGATGCCAAGCAAACAGCAGTTCGTACTAAAAATCATCTTTCTACGCGGGGTAAATACCAAAAAAAGGAGACGAAGGAAACATTCCAGCCGCTCGCAAACCCAATAATAGCGCCAGTGAAGCGCACAAACGGACCGATAATGGCGCCGACTTAACTGCTAAACCAAACCGAAATCACAGTTAGCCGTCAATCAGACCATAAACTATTGAATGTCATTGCTATGGAGTACATATTCCGTATCATTATTACCAGGGGGCATAGAAGAGAACGAACTAGCATGCCTTCGGTCGTGTTCGTTTCCCCCTCCCGGGAGAGATGTGCCGCCTGATGTATGCCAGATATGAACACAAAGTTAATATATTTATTTATTTATTTTTGCAGGAGGGGGGCGCTTGAGGGTCTTGGGAAGATGATACTGTATTTCTCTTTTGGTTACGGACTAAGTCCGCCATGCAGAGTACAAGCCACAGCATCAGCTGGCCGATCCTATGGCGTGCCACACTATGGCCGCTGTCAGAATCCTACAAAAAACCATATATGGAGTGAAGGTACGGAGTACTCCGTACTATGTATGCATAACTACAGAGTTCCTAATATTGTCCAGCTGTTTAAGGATCAGGTATTATTACCTGAGCCAGGGATATCTAGTCCATCGATCGGGCCGCGAAGGAAGATCGTACTCTGGACTTAGTACATGGACAGATAAACCGCCACCGTGGATCACAACATGCTAGAATTCCAGCGGCATTTACTGGGCTATCATCCTATTCTCATATTCCCTGATTTCAGAAGTTGATGGAGCTCTTGCAGCTTAATCATTGAGCAAATTGTGTGTGGCTGAACAGGTTATGGTTGTTTGCATTTCTCTCACATTTCAGCAGCTCGCCCCAAACGTAGTTAATTTTTGCCACAAGTTGGTGTGACGGAACTACTACCTAAAGTGTGGGAGAATTATGAGACTTTCAAAAAGAAGGAAATAAAATCTGCAAATCAACAACCAATGTGATGAATATTTAAATATCCCGAGGGAGCTGTCAAGTCAACTACTGTTACGGAGTACTAGTCAACTACCCATATTTGCGCCACGGTGTGGCTGTGGTTCACATTGTCTTTGGGGTAGCTGCAGACCAATCTGCTAATTACAGTGGACGCTTGAGTACTTGTACGAGCCGAGTTCAGCCCCCCCCTACCAACAATTAAAAACAAATAATAGCTCAGCATATACGGAGTAGCTCTTGCCACTCCCAGCACCCAACTCAGTACCTGAAATAGTGGCGGTTCCACCTTACTTTATTTATGAGCCCTCGAAACCAGGCCGTGGGCGTATGAACTACATACTACACACATGGGTCAAGCAAGTCAAGTTGATCATGAGCTGTCAATCAATCGCTTGCATGTCACGCTCTGGGAGGCACGGAACATTCTCAGCAAGCCTCACAAAATGGTTGGTAGGTTGAGAGTTCGATTGTTTGGAAGTACGGAGTACAGGAGTACGGGGCCATCTACCTGACACGGACCAAACCATATCATGGATGTCTATTTTGCAGATTGGTTGGGTTTTTGCCCGGAAGTTTGATCCGGAGTATTTAACTGCTTACTGTCTACTCCGTAGTTACCAATGAAAGCTCCCAAATCCATGCCTTCGGCACTTACATTCCTGTGTTTGAGATTTGCAGGAGAAGCTGAACCTGTCCGGAACAACACCACACACCCCAGGGAAGCAAAGTTAGACAAATGTGCCTCTGATGGAACTTGAAGCCTGAGCACTTTTAAGATCCCGCACATTGAGACAGTTGGAATTATATACTGGGGTATTCCGTACAGATAGAGAGAGATGTATGCTAGGCCGGGGGGAAATCCAGTGTATCATCAAACCAATTTCATGCTCAAGGCTCACACAACCAATCACCTTTCAACTAAATTTAAGCCCATGGCACGGGGCGTCGACAAATAGAAGAAAGTTATCTCTTCATGCGTTAAGGAATGATGAAGTCTTTTGTGAAAATGAACTGGCGCCCAAGATGGAAACAAGGGGTCGTATATATGATGCAGAGGAAACGGTTTTGAACGGAGTGACAAAAAATGATATATAGTACGAACGACCAGGAATGGATTAGAAGAAATCAAATTTTGTTTATTCCAACTTTCTGCAAAAAATGACTGTCAACGAGCACGTCATAAAACTTAGCGTGCACCCGTTTTGGGTGAAGTTAACAGGGGTACGGAGTAGGTGAGAATATAGACAGGCATGGCTATAAGTAGTTCGAACCACGACAACCTTCTCCTGTTTGAGAATTTGTGACTCTTGAGAAGAAAAAGTAACATTTCATTCATTGACATCAGAAGCGCATTCATCCAGAATCCTAAGTAACCGAAAAAAATGCGGGTGTACGTACATACATGAAAAAGCAACAGCAAAAGAAAGCCCAAGGCCAAATCCAAAATATCCCAAAGAAACATTCAAGAAAGAAAAACCCACCCCCCAGTTATTCCACCCAAACATTGCAGCAAGATCTATCGAAACAAACTTGAGCATAAAACGGATCCCACCCAGAACAGAACGGAACAAGAGCAGAGCAAAGCAGCGCAAGGGGAGAAAGGCTATGTATAAAAATGGCACTGAAACTCCCAGAAAAAACACTAGGAACCCCGAACAAACACCAGAAAAAGGCAGGTATCAGGATGGTAGTAATAAACAGCGGGAAACCCGAAGGAAGAAGAGGGAAAAAAAACCCTCCTTGGAAAAAGAATACGTGAATCAATAAAAAAAGGACATCCATCATATCATTCTTCACCACCAATCACCTTGATCTTTCATCGCAGCCGCAACCTTCATGAAGCCAGCAATGTTGCTTCCAGTAACCAAGGAAGGCAACTTGCCCTCTTCAGGCAGCGTGTACTTCTTCGCCGTCTCCACGCCAACCTCGAAGCAGTCTTTCATGATCTGCTTCAATTTGGCATCAACCTCGGCAGCCGTCCAGGTCAGGCGCTGCGCATTCTGCGCCATCTCCAAGCCGGAAACAGCAACACCGCCCGCATTCGCTGCCTTTCCCGGTCCGTACCAGACGGATCTGCCCTTGGAGTGGAAGCGGCGGCTGGCTTCGAAGTGCTCGATTGCGGCAAGCGTGCAGCCCATGTTGGATCCCTCAGCAATGTACCTAGCGCCCGCTTCTATCAATGCCTGCGCTTCGGGCCCGGAGACTTCGTTCTGCGTGGCGCAGGGCAGGACGACGTCGACTTTGCCGACATGTGTCCACGGTCGCTCGCCGTCGACGTATTTGCATCGTTCGCGGAAGGCGTCGGTATGGGCAAGGCTGGACAGTTGTTTGCGGTCGACTTTGATCTGTTGGATGAGGTGTATTTCTTCTGGTGTGATGCTATCACCGTGGTCGCGGACGATTAGCGATCCCCTGCTGTCGCTGAGAGAGCAGACAGTCCCGCCGAACTCGATGACTTTGAGCGCTGCGTATTGTGCGACATTTCCGGAGCCGGAGATCGCGACACGTTTGCCTTTGAAGCTTTCTTTGCCGTCCGTGGCGTATTCGATCATGTGTTGGACGTACTAATTAGGAGATGTTTGTTTAGTTTTCTTTCTATCCCATCAGAGCCCCCTGAAATATATTTCGAGTAATGGGTCGTTTTGGGAAAAAAAGGAACAAAAGGAAAAAAGGGGTAAACGTACGTAAACCAGACCGTACCCAGTGGCCTCGGGACGAATGTGGCTTCCGCCCCAGCTAAGTCCCTTGCCAGTCAACACGCCCTCCCAAAGATGTCGCTGCTTCTTGTATGCACCAAACAAGAAACCAATCTCGCGGCCAGAAACACCAATGTCACCGGCAGGAACGTCAATATCAGCACCGATATGCTTGCTCAGTTCCATCATGAAAGCGACGCAGAATTTTCGGATTTCGTTATCTGATTTTCCCTTGGGATCAAAGTCGGCACCTCCTTTTCCACCGCCCATGTTTACTGAAAAAAACCAAAATGACGACATTAGCCTCCTTTCTGTTTGGCGTGTTGGTTGTTGTAATGGTTCATTCTATAAACTTACATCCTGTCAAGGCATTTTTGAAAATCTGCTCAAAGCCCAAAAACTTCAGGATGGACATGTTCACTATTTTTTAATGCGAAGTCAGCATTGAGACTGAGAAAACCGCTCAAAGCCCGCCCCCGGGGCCCCGAGGGCTTTAGGAGCGGGGCGGAGGGAGGGAGGAAGGACGGAGGGGCAGGAGGGAGGCCAAGCCCAAAATATTATGTCCCCACATACCTGTAGGGTGAAACCGGAGGCCGCCTTTGTAGGGCCCCAGCGCGGAGTTGAATTGAACCCGGTAGCCCCGGTTAACCTCGAGCTGTTGCGCGACACGGAAAACATTAGGCAAAGAACAGAGGATTATCCATTGAAAATCAAAAATGCTATCGGTTTGGTTTTTTTTAGGGGGGGGGGGGGGGGTTTATATTGTTAGTGATGTGTACAGTGGGAGAAATTAGATGGGAGAGGGGTGGGGAGGGGGGGGGGGGGGGGGGGGGGTGGTTGGGGTCGTCTGCTTGCATACCTGTCCCTTGTCATTTTCCCAAGTTACACGGAACTGAATGGTACGCTCAGGAACGGCGGCAACAGCGAGCGCTCTGCGATATTCTGGGTGTTGATCGAAAAGAGTGGAGTTTTCCAAAGTAGAGGCCAGCTCTGTGTGTTGGTTGATATCTAGTCAGTACTTTTTCTTTTTCTTTTTGGCGCGTTTTCTCTCAACTTGGGGAGGTGGCAAAAATATAAAAGATAATAATAAAAAAAACCATTTTATATTATCTCCGTCGTTTTGCCTTGCTCTTTTATTTCTTATTTTTTATTTTTTTTTTGCTTTTTCACGGCTTTATATGAAGGGGAGATCAACACCAAAAACATGGCCCGCTGCGAGCTGGCTAGCTAATGGAGGAAGGGAGAGGGCCGAGGAAAATGTCACAGACGGATAACCCACCTCTGTAGGCCTGCTCGAACTCGGGCTCCACGGCGAGATGAGACATTGTATAAAATTCTGCTCTCTCCTGTTCTGTTGCTCTCTGTCTCTGTCTCCGTCTCTCGCTCTCTCTTTCAAATATTTTCCAGCTATTTTTCAATAGAGCGGTTTCTGAGTAAGGAGCGGATATTGTTTTTAAAAAGTTGCAATTGACTTTTAAAAAATTTAAAAAAATCGAATATCAAATTCGTTGGGTGCGTGGAATGGGCGTTTGTTTGCAGCTTGGGCGGTCGTTCTATATAGTCGTGCTTGATGACTTTTAAACAGAAGCAAAAATCGACCTCCTGAAAGCTCAATGAAAAGGAAAGAAGAAAGCAAAAGAGGGAAATGGGATTAAATATAAATTTTAAACATAAGATTAAACATAAGAGGAGACAGGCAAAAAAAAAAAAAAGAACCCTTCCTCGGAACCAAAATTCGAAGCACAAAACAAGAAAACATTAAAACAACCAAAAAAAAACGTTATCTCCTCCCGTATCGACTGTGAAATTAGTTCGGTATAGATTATTTATATGGGCCATAATATAAATTGGTCATTTCTATTAAATAATATTCTGCCTATTTTTCTATGTATTACTATTACTATTACTATTACTATTGCATTACTATTGCTGGGGCCGAGATTGGGTGACGGCCGGAAACGGAGAGGAAAGAAGAGAGCGGAACGGACAGGGAAGGGAAGAAAAATGACAAAGTGGGAAAAGTGGGAGAGATAAGGAAAAGGATGGCCATTGGATCTTCTGGCAGCATTTGGCAGCTTTTTGGAGCTTGCGGGTGGAATGACGTACTAGCCATAGTCGAAATTAAGCTGGATACTCCCGTAGGCAGATAGATCTTGAGTCGCTAACTTATTAGGGCTAGGGATATCTACTACAGCCAGGGGAAGCGGAGGGATATACCAGATGTATATACATATATAAATACTCCGTACATCTAAAATAAATATCATGATGCCCTTAGGATTAACTCTTGTGTGTTGATTTTTGCATCCTGCGAAGAGTACATGTCCCTCGTGGTGGCGTCAGGGCGTCGGGGGCGCAAAGCTTGGAGGAGGAGGAGGAGACTTCCGATGACGGAACCCAATCCACAATCCACCAGCTGCGGCTTTTGAGTTTTTGCGCTGGTAGGTAACTACTAACTAGGCAAGAAGGTTATTCATCAAGAGGAACTCGATCCGTCAAACCGATGTTTCAAGCAAGGCAACGAAGGTCTCCCCCTCCACGACGCCTTATCTATGCAACTGCGCGGTAGGGATGGGCTATCTTTTCAAGTAAGAAGGTTGCATTAGAAATACTTATGCAGGGAGAGGGTGTCATGCAATTCAATTGCATTGCACATGCAAGATATAAAACGATGCCATCTCACTTATCTTTCTGGAGCCTTGTTGTCAGTATTATTATTTGGTATTATCAATTCTAAGAAATTCTTCTTATCTTGGTGGTCATTTCCTCCCTTTTTTCCTTCTCAACTTGGTTGGCCCATTATTATTGGTTACAAGCTCACAAGCCGGGAAATTTGAGTTCCCAAATGCGACTTTTTGTCCCGATCGCCGGGTGTCGGCTGTCTTGAGCTACAAGGGAACCCTAACTCACCCTAACCAACCCTAAACCACTGCCGAGGGCCATTCTTTTGTTTCTTTCTTTTCTTCAGGAGGTTTGAAAACCAAACTGGGCGAAAGATTCAACCCGCGGATAAAATTTGTGATGAGAGAACGGAGGTTTCCGATGCGCTAGTACTGTACGGACTAACTAGCTACAACTTTATATTATCGAAGGTTACGGAGTAGTGCCGTGCCGTTGCATGTTCTAAAGTTTAGGTTACTTATCACCTGTGCAATAAAACAAGGAGGGATGGCAGCCATATCAAGGTGGAATTTTCAGTCTTCCCAATAGATCAGTACTAACTGTCCGTACTCGCGTACTTTGTACACGAATTCGCCCTTCTTCTGAATTTGACCCGTCAAGTTCTTAAAAACGGCTCTGTTGCCCTAACAGCTCTCTCTCTCCTGCACCATGATCAATGCCGATGATACATGGCATGGCATGGCATCTGTACCGGTGGGTCGTCTTTCATGGACTCTGTCCTTGTTCCTCTTTGTGGCCACCCCCGCTTTGTCCCTGCTTTCTCCCTGGAAAAGAGAACCGACGATAAGATAAATGATATTGCATTGCACAACCGACCGAAAGGAACCTGTTTGATATAACTGCACCATATTCAATTTCAGCGATTGTTCTGGTTGGTTTCCAACCGCATTTTCCAATTGATCCATGAGAAACTATGAAAGGGGGATTGCCTACTACAATCAATCAAATCACTGGTATCGAATTCACTAATTTCAACGTAACCCTGTGGAAGGCAGCAGCAGCAGCAGCCCATGCGGGTAGCAAAAATGGAACTGCTCTGTTTCTAAACAGGCGCCCCCACCAAAAAAAACCACCCCCCCCCGTGGAATTTCAAAGAAAAGGAGATGGCCCGAAAATATTATCGAAATCCCTTAAAAAAAAAAAAAAAAATTCAGCTGGCTGGCCAGGTAATACTTACAAATGGGCCGGAGATGCATCCAAAATAAATTGTCCAGCCACTTGGTTGGCAGTTGACAATCCAGTCAGTGTGCCCAATTTTCCTGCACACCACTTTGAATTCGCGAGATCCTACGCCTACGCCTAGTTTTGGTTGGCGAGGAGGCCTTCAACGGCTCCCTGTTAGCCGGCCTCGTTGCTCGGTGAGGAAGCGGGCGGGAGGGAGATGTTTTGTTATATACAGAGTATGCCTACGGCGAACTTCGAACTCATCGTGTGTGATTCTTAACTAGGTCTCCTGTTCCCCTTCACCCCCTCGAGAAAATGGGGGAGGGGAATCAGACTTTCATATATATTAATTATATATCCAGAAGAAATTCCACAACGTGAAAAAAAGTGGGAGGATCTAAAAAAAAATAAAAAAAAAAAAGGCGAGAAAATTTGAAATTTGAAAATACTGACATATGCTAAGGGCTTCATAGGATATAGCGGATGGGGATTATGGGCCCTAAACCGTATATACGCCGACATTGCTAACACCGATGCCAGGATAGGGACAGTTTGCAATTTTGCAGCCCGTTTGTGTTGAATAACCACATAAGACAGCCGCTCGAACAAGTTGCTCGGCACGGCAACATGGCGGGTACCCTACTGACCGACTCGTAATTACGCTGGAAAACAAGGGGGTTAGTTAGCCTGCTGGAGTGGTGAGTACAGAGGCGAAATCTCCTCCTGCATCCAAAAGCACCATCGTCGCCATCAGGACTCAGTGTTTTGGGGGTAACAACTTGTATGATCAATCACGTTGGAAAATGGGGCCCTGCCATGCTAAGTTGTTGCAATTGGCGATATCGAATGGAAGAAAGAGAGAGAGAGAGTGTGTGTGTGTGTGTTATTATAGGAATAGGACCCCTTTTTAAGAGTTAAGCCGTTTTTTATAGATCTTAATTATCTGGTATGAGGCGCAAAGAGCTTTCCTCATCCTTCCAAGAAAAGGACTGACATGTAGTTACTTTAAGGTGGTTAGCTTAGAGAATATCAGAAAGCTCCACCCAGCAAATCAATTCATCCAGCACCGACAATTAAGTCAGAACAGGTTTAATAATCTACTGCACTCCGCCCCTCAGACACTAACCAACAGATCAGTTGATAACATCAGGGTTTATGGCGCAATTTTTCCCATCGAGGAACTGGTTTTGGGATGAACAACTCGCGACAGGGAATATACTGCGTAAATTGGGAGACCACACCGTCCCTGGTGGGATTTCCTTTCTTCTTCATCTCCTTCTTCCTCTCTTTAGATCCCGCCTACGACCCATGGCAGGACACCACTTTTCATCGTTATGTGTATCAAAAACTCGATTCATCGTTTCATATGTCAAGCAAAGAGCTGAAAAATGAAAAATGAAATGAAACGAAACGAAACGTTGAATGACAGTGGTGCCATGAATCATCGTTTGTTTGTCCCAAAACAAATGCCTAGCTATCCCGGCGGGCTGTTTGAAAACTACTAAAGAAGCTGGAAGTGTCAACATATCGTCCATTTTTGTTTGGGCATGATCTTAACGACATCTATATATTGTTGTTTGGGTGTGCGGTTATCCGAAAACACTGACAAGCGCTATTGGAAACTGTTTTATACACAAGATTCAAAAATATGGGGTGATGGAAGCCCGGACAAACTGGCCAAAATGTGGTGAGCTTATTTCTGGCCCCCAAAGCGCGGGAGTGGGGGGTTTGGCCGTTCTTTATTCCTATATATATCCTGTCGGGACATTAACAGATTGAACTGCTTGAGTACCGAAAACCTTAACTGGTTTGCAAATACATTCACAACTGCCGTTTCTGGATTGCTTTGGAAGATAAGCTGCCGTGTTTAAACTTGTAGCTGTTGCAATGCTAAGAAGAAGCATAGCTGTTGCAGCAGCATAGATACACGTCACTTCCACACCCTAGAGATTGGAATTCGCAACCTCCAGGCTGGCGGAAAAATTGGCTGGGCAATTTCCTGGGCGAAGGAAGCATTAGCTTCAGCCAAGAGACTCACACAAAGAAACTAGGAAATTTCTTTCATGCACAGAGAGTCCCTCTAAACCTGTCTAATTTTGGGTAAGAGGTTTTGATCACCGTCCACAAATGTGGCACTTCATATTTACCACTTCCCGCCAGTTAGCAAATGAAGGCGTGACTGGGGATACTCCCGAGCCGGGGGATTGCCGATTCCAGGCCAACCGATTCAGCTCCCTTCAAATTTGTCACCATCTGCTGGTGATGCTTCTTGACGGACTCCGCAGAGTGCCAGTGTCATAGTTATTATTACTCTCTTAGTTAGAATGTTGTGGAAATCCGTCCCAACCCCCACTATCTCGGTGCGCTTTATCCAACTTTGCCGAGATGAAAGGAGGCAAAGTTTGCGCTTCAAGAAACGGTGGCGTGAAGCGTGACAAGCATTGTTCCTCTAGGGCCCGATGGATCTTGGCATGGCCAATCCCAGGTACTCCCCCGAGCCCAAAGCTGATGATCGAAGCGTTATGGTTTTAAACTCGCACCATCAACAAGCTAGGGTTTCCAGGAATAGATCACATCCACGCTAGAGTTTCTAAATATGAGAAATGCAGCTTTGCCCGACGACGAGAAGTTGTTGTCCAGAATGTGTAACATCGTTTACTTCTTGGCAATGGTAGCTTTTGTGCTATTGAATGTAAAGTTGTAGATATCCCACTGCGATGAGACGGTCCTCCTCTGCCCAAACAATCGGTAGAACGGGACTCTCAATGAATGAATGATGCCTCCCACCATTTCAAGGATTTGGCGATTCTCAGGTTCACAATGAAGGCCAGGCATGCGTTTATCACAATTGTCATTATTACTGTTGACATTGTTGTCACTGGAGCAGCTGAAATAGATTGCACGGTAGGTTCAATTGCATCACCTCCATTTTTGTACCGGGAGACAACTTCTAAAATCCCAGATTAGAACAACTGTTTTCAAACCGCAGTGAACAACAATGGCTGTGACAAGTGGTTGTCCGATCCTGAATGTTGCCAGAATAAAGCCTTCCTTTTTTCGATTGCAAGTTGCATCTCTGGAATCTGCAGCCAGAGCGCGTCAGAAGAAGGGTGGGCTCATCTCGCTGAACAATGTCGCAAGGCGGATGTATCTATTCCTTCCGATTATACCGACCTTCTATCTCCACCAGAGCAGCCGCCCACAAATACAGACACAACCACGAAATCCACCACATCCACTTCTACATCTGCCCCCGCCGCTGAGTCGACCACTGCGTCAACTACAAAAACTCTACCAACCGGGTCTCCAACAGCCGGAGAGTCTTCCAGAAGGCCATCGCCCACAACCACAACAACGGCAACAGCCAACCCTGGTGGCGCGGAGGCCCCAACAGACAACAACGGAAACGATGGAAGTGGTGATCTCAGCACGGCCGCGAAGGTAGCAATTGGTGTCACCATCCCCTTCTTATTTCTCTGTATGCTAGTAGCATTGTTCCTTTGGGTCCGTCAACGACGGAGGAAGCAGGCCACCCCGTCCAGCACAGAGGCGCAAAATAATGAAGCTCAAGAAATTAAACCATTAGTCTATGAGATGCCAGGAACAGAAATTAGCGGAAATTACGGCAAATACGACTACGCGGCGGAATTGGAAGCAGTTGACACCAGCAGAGGAGAAGGAGGTGGCGGCGGCGGCGGCGGCAGATCTATACTACCTATGCTTGATGTAAACCCGACATTATCTCTGCCGCATATATTGAACTCCGATAACATCCTGGATGACCGTGTGCAGGAAGATAGAGAGCTTGACCCAAACGCTGGTCATACTATCGGATCTGTAAATCGACTATCTAATCCTGGCAGTGCGATGGCTTCAGAGCCACCACCATCAGCAGTGGCAGCGGCTCTCACAAACACATCCTCCAAGGGCCCAACAACAGACTTGATCACTCCAGCACCACCTCCTCCCATCGAACTTCCAAGCATACAGATGTCACTTATCGAGTCGTCAATAAATGCTTCCCTGGAAGACACTAAGAAGATACAAAGCTTGCTCTCGAGTCTAGAGGCATTAGAACAGCGGAAGCGTGACAGTGCTTCGAAGGCAGAAAAGCTAGAAGAAGAAGAAGAAGCTGCAGTAATTGCTGAAGAGCAGGCACTATTGGAGGTGATTCGGAATAAAACTGGAAAAGTTCCGCGCGCGGAACGAAACCTCGCGAGTCTCGACCATCATAGCAAAAGAAATAAATTAAAAAAAATAAAAAAACCATAAGAAGAAGCTTAACCTCGAATATACAATATCAAATGCAGGAGGGATGTTGCAATCGGACGTTTACTACTGTGGAGCGGGTGTCGCAACCGTTGCCTTCAGACCTCCGTTATGTTGCTTTTTAAGTTAAAACAAAAAGGCATTGTGCAGAGTTTCGATCCACGTTTCTGACCTCGATTACGCACGTCCAACCTGGATAACTAATGGTTCCACCTAGGCACATAGGATTTTCGCTACTGGGGCCTGGGAGAAGGGGACGACGGATGAGAAGAAAATCATAGGTTTAACCCATCACCTGTTCAGTACAATCCTACTAAATTCCTCTTGCGAGACAAAATCAGTCTCAGGGTAAAAATTGTTTACCTACTGGTACCTAACCCAACAACCTCATACCAAACAACGATACCCACCCCGCTATGTTTTTAACTTCTAGTTATTGCCTACCTGCTACTTTTTCCATTTTCTATTGATAATTAAGAGCCACTAGTATGAATATGTATAGTTATAGACAGATAGATATATCATTTTCGGCGCATTCATGTTTATATAGCCACTTCTTTCATATATTTTTATTTCCCAAGGAAAACGAGCAGCTTTTTCCAACCTCGAAATTCCACCCGTTATCTTTCAAATTTTTATTTTTTTTTTTAGCATCCGTCGTCAATGCTGCTCCCTGATGGTTACTATGAATGCCTACCTTGAAACCCGTGTGAAGACACAACGGGTTTACTCTGGGCAAGAATGCAACACAACTAACTAAGTTAACTCTACGGCGAGTACTCCGTCCTTGAATGAGCCATTGGATTTTAAGGTTAAGAATACCACGGAGTAACCAAAAAACCAACAGCCCCTTCATTCTCGCCCTTTAATTTACTAAGTTACATGCGGAGTTACTCCCTCAACTCTCACTCTTGAAAGTTTCGACGAGGCACAAAGTTCAGAAAATCCAAACCGACGTTACAATGCCATATCTGCGAGGTGTTGCACAGCAGGTTGGTTGTTGGGGTACTAGTATGGAATGTTAACTATTCCGCACTTCCTCCATATTTCTCTTCTGAAGGTTGTCGAAAAGGCTTGCGTAATACTATCCGTAATATCCCTCCTCATTCAATCCCATTCATTCATCGCCCTCAACAACAGGGAGAAACTGCAACTCATTCTTTGTTTTACCTGCTTTGTTTTCTCATTTTTCTTATGTTTTCAACAACTTTTATTATTTTTAATTTTTATTATAGTTTACGTTACAAATACTGACAGTATTATATCACTGCTCGCGCATGGCTGGCAGATCAGATTCCTGCATTTTATTTTTTGAATGTTCGTGGCCTGGTGGAACGTTACTACCGATCTATATAAGATATTAACCATTGTGGTACGGAGTACAGCACAATATACCACACCTAGCACAGGTGCATAAATCGATGGAGGTGGATAGAATGAAACCCTTTTTTTATATATATATTTTATTTTATTATAGATTTTCATTTTCGATGTCCCTCTGAATATTACTTCCCGAAACAGCAAACATGAGGAACATATTTTTTTTTCGGCCTTTGGATTTTCCGTTCTCGAGATTCCGGTCTCTACCTAGATAACGTAGATAGCCACAGGAGAAATACCAAAAGTATCATCGCTGTCATGTCATTGAGCATGTGCCATGTCCTCGCCCCGAGTACTCCGTACATAGTTGAGTTTCAGAACATTTCACCAACTGTTCTCGAAACCTTCTCCATGACAGTTCCACTTTTTTCGTTTCCGACTTTTTACATGGGAGATCTGGGCCTGGGACCTAGAACAATCTTTCTGTAGGGATTGGTTTTGATTGTCAGGGACATTGGAAATCGCAGAGGGATTACTAGGTACTGTATGGACTAGGACCAGATACATCACGTGATAGGAATCCAGAACCGCTCGATTACCTGGATAAACATGGATGATAACCAGGATAACCAGGATAACCAGGATAACCAACCCCTGCTCCCTGTTCCCTGGCACCCGATCCGGCGCGGCGTAACCCCTCCATTGGACCCAACGAATCCGAATCGGAGTGAGTGGCGTTGTGGCGGTGGGAAGAAGGGCCGGGCAAGGATACGGAGTACTCCGTACCTCAGCCAAAAAGGTGATAAGCTCCAGGCACCGTTGAACTGGGCCCAGGGGAAGCAGCCAATGGAAACAACAAGGCCGAAAGGACTCGTATTTGAAACCTTTTTTTTTTTTTTTTCTCTTGTCTTTTCACGCTGGGAAAGCGAAAAGAAAACGGCTCGTCGCAGCGCTTGTTACGCTGGCAGACAGGACTGCCACGTCGATCAAAATGGAACAGGGCAGACGTAATAATCCCCTCTCGCTTATTTTATTCCCTCTTGCTTTGGCCGATTTAGCTTTCATATACGAATTCAAACTTGCGCCGGCTATGTGACGTTGGGAGATGGAAGGAACAAAGTCAAAAGATCCAAAGATCCAAAGACCCAAAAATCCAAAAATCCAAATATCCAAAAATCCAAAAATCCAAAAATCCAAAAATCCATCCAGCGTAAGAGGCTTTGTCCCTTTAGGTTGACACGAGAGCACGATCTGACGCCAAAAACTGGGCCTGGGATGAGGTGTTCGAGTCTCTGCTATTGGTTGAAAAGGGGAAAGGGGGGGTGTCATTCGTACAGAACATACCCCGTACTCCGTAAATAACAGGGGCTAGCCCAGTCAGAAACAACTGTGGGTAGATAAGTTAAGTTCAGTTACAATACCATACCATACCTGGATGACACAGCAGCATCCTTTCCTCCTCTTGTTCTCTCTCTCCTCCTCTTGAATCTTCCTCATCTTCATCTCTTTATAGCTCCGCCGTCCTTCATTTATTTTTGTTGCTTTAAAACCCACTCTCCTTCCACCCCCTCCCCCTACCCCTCCGCGCCTCGCACAGGCCCAGTGCTTCTCTTCGACAGCCATTCCTTGTGTCGAAAAGAACTGGATTCCCTCCTTTTTTTGCTTCCTTTAAAGCAACTTCCCTCCTTCCCAGCGCATCGCCCGGCTAGCTAGCCATTCGACCTGTGACACGCACGATACCCTCCCCCGATCGCTACTTGATCTGTTTTGATCTGTTTTGATCTGTTTCTTTCTCGAAAAGGGACCTCGTTCTTTCCAGCCAAAAATCTTCTCACTCCTTTGAAGAAGACTGCAGAGCAGCAGCAGCAGCAGCAGCAGCACAAACTCGTTCGTCTTGCGCATCGATCGAATCGCCTGGCTCGATTCCAAATTCAATTGAACAAACTACTGCTCATTTGTATAACTATATACATATATACATCCTTCTCGAATATTTTCTTTTTTTCTTCGCTATTCAGAGCTAGTTCTCTGACCTTTTTTTTCCATTTCGAAAATTTGGAACTCGGCAGACGGTGAAAACATCCCCCGCTTTGATAGCGGCCATCCCCTTTTCCAATTCAACATCCACCCTAAAAAAAATAAAATAAAATATGGCTCCACACATCCTCAAGTCCTTGACTGTTGCAGCGGGCCTCTTGGCCTCTGTCTCCATCGCGGCTCCAGTGGAGCGTGTGGTTTGGGAAACCGTCACCGAGCTTGTCGTGGAGACTGTTGTGGTCTACGCTACCGTCGATGGAGTACCAGGAGATCCAAAGACAATCCTCCCTCCCGCCCTGACCCAAGGGTCCCAAAGTCCTTCTACTTTGTCGACTGCTTCGCCGACACCCTCCATCACTCCAGGCGTTGCTCCAGGAGAGTTCCACCCCAAGCCTTCCTTCCCGATTGCTCTCCCTCATTCTACATACGCTCCTCAGGCACCACCACCGCCGCCGCCACCACCACCTCCACCTCCTCCTCCAGCTCCGAAGATTACCAAGGCTCCAGTGCCGTCCCAACCACCTCCACCACCACCTCCACCACCTCCGCCACCACAACCACCGACTCCCCCTCCCTCCCCTCCTCCACCACCCCCTCCGAGCGGCGGCGGCGGCGGCTCCTGCAACCAAGGCTCCCCTTGCACAGGTGACATGACCTTTTACGATGGCGGTCTCGGTGCATGCGGAACCAACGTCAACACCTATGGAGAGGATGCAATTGCTCTGCCAGTCGGGCTCATGGGAGATCTCAGCAACGACAACCCCCTGTGCGGCAAGACTGTGACCATCAAGTTCCGCGGGAAGACGTTCACGGCTACCGTCAAAGACAAGTGCATGGGCTGCGTAAGAATATACCCCTTTCCTTTTCTCTCTCTCACCCTTGGGAAAAAAAAAAAAAAAAAAAAAAAAAAAAAAAAAAATTGAAATTGAAATTGAAATTGAAATTGAAATTGAGCGCTAATATGTGTATTTGTTCCGTTTTTGTAGAAGGGTGGCTCTATTGATATGACAAGGAATCTCTTCTATAAATTGTAAGTTAACATTCACACCCCCCCCCTCCGACCCCCCTCTCCCTATCGTCTTTTGAGAGAGACGGGCATAAATCCATTTTGTACAGTACTAAGCTAACTTTCATCCAACAGCGCGAAAGAGGGTGAGGGCCGTCTTGGCGGCGTTGAATGGTGGTTCAACTAAAATTGTGATGGAGTTAATTAAGCAAGGAACAAAACATACCTGGTTTCTAAATATTCACGAGAGGATTTTTTTTTTTTTTTAACAGGCTGAAAAATGAATCCTGAATAAAAAAATTCAAAAAAAATTCAAAAAAAAAAATTCAAAAATTCAAAAAAAAAAA
>LGRN01000360.1:0-27857 GCA_001883825.1 Emergomyces pasteurianus Ep9510
GTTGGGTGGTAGCTCCTCAGTGGATTTTTTTTTTTTTTTTTTTTTTTTTTTTTTTTTTTTTTGGTTGCTTCCTCTTGGTGGCGCTCTCTTTCGCTGCTCTGTACCAAAATACTAAACTATTTTCGCAAAATCCACCTGGGTTTTGCGAGTACAATACTAGGTCTATCAGAGGAGAATTTCCAACACATTTGTGTGTTATTCTTGCCATTACTTGCTTGTACAGTACAGCACATGCAACTCCCTTGTCAGCCTACTCTATTCCTCTCTTTCAGAGCGATGCCACCACGTCAGAGACCAGGTGCCAGACTTAGATGCTCCGATTTCCCTGATGGATGAGCCTGTTGAAAGCCTCATGAAAGTGAGTGTTCATATGCACATTGCCTACTAGGGCCCCAACCAGTGATTCCTGCTGACATTTTTGCTTCTTTTTTTTTTTTTTTTTCGCGAACAGGGCTTAGAAGTTGAATACTGCCCACCACTAGACCCGGCACTTTTCATGGCTATTGCAAACGATTATGACCTTCTCCATGACGATAGCATTCAGCAACTACGCGACACACTTGATGCGCTGAAAACCTCCGCCGATGAACAAGAAACTACTTTTGACCCCTCCGGCACAAGTGGCCAGGACCTTTTCGGGGATCAGGGTGATCTCGCGTCAGAGCAAGATGGGTCACACCCAACGCGGAAATCTTTGACATCGAACATGACGAGTATCGAATCCGATTTCTCAACAGTTAGTTTGGAGGCGAACCAGAAACCTACGCCTTTCGGTGGAGGATGGAGTGGCCCTCATACCGAACAGTACCCAAACCGTGTCTCCAGAATTACAGGGTTTACCATCGAAGGCAAGACGACTTATTTGATAGAGATGTTTCCGTCAATTGACCATTACACGATAGTTCACACGTTGAGAAAATGCTCCGAGGATATTGATCGCTCGATGGATGTGTTGCTCAACCTGGCATTTTTTGAAGATCAAAGCGCAGATGACCAAGAGGACAAAGTGTCAGTTCCGAAGGGCATAGATGGCTTCGAAGGCGATATCCAATCAAGAGAACGCAAAAGGGCGAAGAGTAAGCGCTCGAAAAAGCAGGCGTCTCTTCACCATTCCGGTGCCTCCGTCTTAGCGCAACGCGAAATCAACAAGGTGGAGAACAAATGGGAAAACAGCAAAAGGGATGTCGGCTTTATCTGCTCCAGAACTTACTTGTCGCCCAAATTCGTTACTTCTGCCTACCACCTGAATGGAGCATCTCTCCCAAGCACATTGCACTCGCTTGCATCCACGGAAGCAGAGAAACACGCAAAAGACATGATGGATAACCCACTGGTTGTCACCCAAATAGCAGAGCTCCAGCAGGAGTTCCATAAAGTTCCACCAGAGAAGCTTGCTGGATTACTCCGAATAGCCAGGAATTCCACCTCTGCAGCAAGCGAGCTCGCAACTGTCATGATAACCGTGAAACCACCTCCTCCGCCAACAAAAATCGTGCAAGTACAACAGGCTCCGATAGACCTGAATGATTCTCCAAATCAAGCCCAGAAAGTGCCCTCATGGACGCGGCAGCCCCAACGCGACCACCTCACAAGCAGAGCGATTGCCAACTCGCACATTATTGCAAGCCACAACGCCTTTAACAAAGCTAATTCAGCCTATCGTCGTGGCAAATCGGACCATCTCATGGGAGGCGCGGCCGGGTACTACTCTGCCTTAGGTCGGGAACATATGGAGAAAGCGAAGAAAGAAGCCGCTGCTGCTGCAGACGCGCTCGTGGAGTCGCAGTCCAGTAGCAGATTACTGGACCTGCACGGCGTCAATGTCCAGCATGCTGTGGGTATCGCGAAGAGGAGGGTGGAGGCATGGTGGGATTCTCTCGGTGATACCAAGTATGCGCCCGGTGGGTGGGGTCCGGTGCAAGAGGGGTATCGCATCATTACTGGCCTCGGTCGGCATTCTAAGAATGGAACTGCGAAATTGGGCCCAGCGGTTGCTCGGGCTCTGGCTAATGAAGGGTGGAAAGTTGAGGTTGGGGAAGGCTATTTGACCGTTACCGGGATGGCTAGGCGTCGGTAAACATTATTGGGATTATTGGTTTTGGTATCTGAGTTACTTTTTATCTTTCTTTTTATATTCGCATATTTTATTTTATTTTACATTTTATTTTATTTTATTTTTCCCCTGTTGGTTGACATAGATTCCTTTGATGAGAGACTATGTATGTATCGATGATGCTTGGGATTTATTTGACAACTTTTGTTTAAACATATTAGCTATGCACCCATCATAAGTTAAGTATTTGCAATGCGACCGCTTCAAATTATCCTATCTAGTTTCTTTATCCATTGATTTCGATTTTTGCCGCTGGCCGTCCTGTTCTGAAAACATAATATGAGGTCATAAGTGAGTTCGTGAACTTTATTTTTAATCGATCCGAATGTTACTATCTGTTCTACCTGATATTCATTCATGTCGTCCTAAATTTTTTTCGAACATACCTGAGTGAGCCCCTTCGTTAGTATTTTGTTACTCTATGCGCTTGTCGCTTCGGCATCTCCGTCACCGTCTTCATCGACGTACCCTTCATACAACTACCGCCCTATCTAATTTAACTCTGCTCCGACCTGATCTTCCCCGCTTCGCGCCCGGGCATCGCCCATCGTTACCCAGCCCCAAAACCATCCTATTCAGCTCTATGCCCACGATCCCATTTCTCTCTTCGTGGTTTGGCACATCAAATAAGAACTCGGAGAGTATGGAGTTCCCTGATAAGCGGACAGACGAGGAGTGGGAGGCGGTCTTGACTCAAGGTGAGTTGCGCGATTTTTCGTAGCTATTTACCCCACACTCCTATTATCTGACCCTTTTTTTTGCCTATATATATATAATATAGTTATATCTAAAACTGACCACCCCGCACATTTTGCTATTCCGTTCTCTAGAACAATTCCGTATCCTCCGTAATAAAGGGACTGAACCTCCTGGCAGTGGTAAATACGACAAACACGCCCCTTCATCAGGCGTCTACGAATGCGCCGGCTGCGGTTCCCCCCTTTATAAGGCCACGCACAAGTTCTCATCCGGTTGCGGCTGGCCGGCATACTTTGACTCGATCCCAGGCGCAGTGACGCGCAAGGAGGATCGATCCTTTGGTATGAGCCGGACGGAGATTCTCTGCTCGAATTGCGGGGGCCATTTGGGACATGTATTTAAAGGGGAGGGATATCGGACGCCGACAGATGAGAGGCATTGTGTTAATAGTATTAGTTTGCGATTTACGGAGGATGAAAGCAAGGTGAGGGAGGGTGATAAGAAAGAGGGTGAGAACTCGGCAGTTAATGGGTGATAACTTTCAAGGGTCATGCTGTTGATGCCTGAGGGCCCTGGGTACCCTTTTAAGGACCGGTCCCTTTGGCCCAGTGGTTTTCTCACCATAGCTGCGGCTGTCAGGCTCAGGATATGGTGGGCGGGAAAATAATTGCAGCAATCGACTGGAAGAGGATCTCAATTTCGAGGCTCGTGCAGAGCCTTTGTCCAGGTTGACGCCTCAGGGAGATGAGTGATCCCAACTGGACACTGGGGGCACCCTGAGGCACCTGTAAGCTCCCTGACATTTGACGTAAAAGAAGACTTATCCGTAGATATACTATATATTTCTATTTAATGCTATCCATCTTGCACTCTATTAGCACTCACTCCGGCATCTCGTGCTGTGGATTTGGATATTTGCACACTTGGTATCTATATTACACCCAACGATTAGTCATCCTATTTTTTTTACTGCCTGGTTGGGGGCGATTTTGAAGCCGCCGCAAAAGCAAACAGCAATACGATTTATCAACAATTCGATCGGGATCAGTTGGGCAATCAGGCAGCCGAGCAGCGTACATTACAGCTATATCTGACTTCCATTCTCTGATTCCGATCCACATAGAACCTCTTCTCACCACGAAATAAAGACACTGTACATTCAGCTATCGGCCTGTACTTTGTGTTTCCCCTCCATCTCAGATCGAACAGCAACCGAGCCATGGCGTCAAGACGAACAGCCAACCCGGCTGCTGAACGAGCAGCAAAGAACCAACTGGTTATTAAGAATCTGCTAAAATTGGAATGCAATAAGACTTGTGCGGATTGCAAGCGGAATAAACGTATGCATATCCCCCGTTAACTATGTTACCGCTTTCCAATGCTTTGTCAATTTACAAGTCGAATATATACCCTGTTGCCTATCGCTTCCACAGCACGTTCTTTGAGTATTGAATCTTGAAGAGATAACTAACATTGCTCCTTTTTCGTGGATAGACCCAAGGTGGGCAAGTTGGAATCTCGGCGTTTTCGTTTGCATTCGTTGTTCGGGGATCCACCGGGGTATGGGTACACATATCAGCCGGGTAAAATCAGTCGATCTTGACACTTGGACGGATGAGCAACTACAGAGTGTGCTTAAATGGGGAAATGCTAGAGCTAATAAGTTTGTTGTTGTCCTATCTCCGTTCCGTTTTGGGGGGCCAGCGAGAGTGAGAATATTTCCAGTTAACGCATAAGCTGCATAGGTACTGGGAAGCAAAACTTGCCCCTGGACATGTCCCATCTGAATCGTATGTTGTATTCCACACCTATTTGGAGTCTTATAAACCGGGAACAATATTCTAATTCGGCATGTAGGAAAATGGAGAATTTCATTCGAACCAAGTATGAGTCGAAACGGTGGGTGATGGACGGACCAATGCCTGACCCATCAACCCTGGATGTCGATGAAGGTGATGACAACACAGTGAGTCTCTCCAAGGTTCGAGTTGTTTACGCACAAAAATCCTTCTGTTACTTACCATTTCCTCACAGCCATTGGCCATCGTCCAGGAGAAAGCCAAGCTGGAGCGATCTGTGTCCCACCGCGCAGCATCAACCGCAAGCCAGCCTGCTCCGCGTCGACTAGGCCAGCCAATGAACCTATTCGACGACGATACTCCGACACCTCCTGAGAGGCCGAATACCACGGATTTACCGGGTATCCGACCGCCAACCGGCTCCTCCAGGCCCACTCCTTCCGCTCCTGCTCCCAAACCAAACAAACCGGCCGATTCATTGCTTGGGCTGGATTTCTTCGGCTCTGCTCAACCGACAACAAACCGCCCATCCAGCACCCCCTCATCCAATGTAGGCTCCACCGGTCCTTCACGGCCTGATCTCAAGCAATCTATTCTATCTTTATACGCAGCTGCGCCCAAGCCGCAATCCCCACCGCAGCAGGAGCCCAACACGTCATTTGGGTCATTCTCCCCTCAATCGGAGCAGCAAGCTCGATCCCAGTCAGATTCGTTCGGCGGACTTACCGATGCTTTTAGTGGTTTGACCTTTCCGGGCACCACCTCTCCCCCTCCTCCACCCCAGAAACATGATGCGTTCTCGAGCCTTGGATCGTTCAGTACCCCTAAGTCCCTACCAGCCGCACCAAAAATTTCTTCCCCGCCGTTTAGCAGCGGTGGTTTTTTTGACTCTGCCCCAAAACCACAGCGAAACCCTTCCGTCTCTTCCGGTCCAGACTTCAATCTGGTCGGGGCAACGATGGGTTCAACGAAGTCGACAGCAGCTCCGCCTGCTGCTTCAACAAGTAGTTTTGACCGGTTGCCATCGATGTCTACCACGACTTCCGTATCTCCTCCAACAGATCCACCAAAACCAGTTAATTCAAACTCCATCTTCAACCTCTCGGCCCCCCCAAGAGAGGCCGCACCAGTATCGCCACCGACCAAGAGTACAAATGTCAGTAGCATGCTCTCAAGCAGCGCCATAGATCCGTGGGGCGGGAACGCTTGGAACACAACCGAAGCTGCTTCCGCCACTATCAAACAGAATTCTGCGTCGATGATGAAAGTCCCTGATACGATCACTGCCAACAACATTGGGTCTGGATGGGGCTCGCCATCTCCAACCTCTACGACTAAGCCGATGCCTACTATTTCCACTGATGAAGATTTTGGTGGATGGACAAGCGCCCCTCCTCCAGCTCCGACTAGTAGTGCTACCTCAAAGCCAAAGCTTGCTGGGGGATTTTCTGGAAACGATGATTTGTTTTCTAATGTATGGGAGTGAAAATACTTATCATGTTGGGCCTATTTTTTAATTTTCTATGCCGATGTGCCGTACACATTTTTTATAACTATACGTAGGCAATTGATTCATGACGTGGGTTTGGAATGGAGTTTGCACACATCCTAGCATATGCGATTCCTTCATGACTTTTTAGATCCAGATTTCCTTTTCTCTGGCACTCCTCCTTTTTATACTAGCTTGCCTGTTGCTCGACACCAGTTCATATATATATTTTTTTTATTTGACCGCTTAGAAAAGTTCAAATTCGTGTCCATCCATCTCAATGCGGTTCTGCTCGCGACTCCAGCCCCAAGCCTATGTTATTAGTCATGTCTAACTTACTGAGACAAAACCCGTTGAGGATGATTGGGTGGGTCGCCGGTGCTGTCTCCGTATAATAATAACAAAGGCGGGGCATGATACCGATGCAGAAGCTCAATCCCTATTTCGCCATGCCTTATACCGATAACCCAATGGCTTGATATTCCTAGTCCAGCAGTAAATCGATAGAAGCAGAAACAATATATCTCAAAGCCGATTATATGTTTCAAGTAGCAGCTAGTACTTAAATCCCAGCCTGTAACAGTAGAAGCGTCCGACTAACTCACTAAAATATTGATGGAAACTGATGAAAATGGAATAGATATACAAAGTGGGGAACCCAGCTGTCAAATTTATCGCACGCAAAATCCCGAAACAAAGTGATTGACTCCGTAACAAACCTTAACACCAACCTGTGTAAAAGCATAGCGTGCGAGTAGGCTCATGCAAAGCGGACAACTCAAAGCTCCAACGAGGTGAGGCAAATAACAACTGAACGATCCCAGCACCTCCCTCCACAGAACTGTGGAGTGTACGCCATTGCCCAGTATGAGTAAATGACAAAAAAAAATCCTTCAGAGTATAAACCCATTTGAGCATATCCCCACCTAAAATATCCAGCCCAAGATAATCCACAGGAGGAATCCCACTGCGATGACTATTCCCGCAATTTTAAATACGGCAACTCTATCCCCTTGTCTCGCCATTCGTGCTAGGCGGCCAGCACTTCCTCTGATGTTTGTCGATAGTGACGAGAATACTTCACTCTGTTTAATTTTGAGATGGGAGGTTAGCATTTGATCATATCATCAATGTGGCTTTTTGATTTTTAATGAGGTATCTGTATGGAGGGGAAATACGAACAGTATTCTCAATCGTGCTGTGATCCCTGGCATGATCGTATATATCTATCGTGACCGATTTCAATGCATTGGTCTTTTGTGCAAGGGCGTCCAGGAGATCATTATTCTGCCTATTTATGGAATGTATTCTGTATTAGCCACTTGTCTTTTTGAATCAATTATAACACTCTCCCAACCCCTCCCACTTTAAATTCAACCAACAGCGCATGCCATAGTCGAATGGGAGACCATCAGCGGCAGACATACTGCTCTCGCACGTAGGCGTCACTCATTGTGGAGAGCGAGGCGGTAACGGGACTATGTATCACTTCGTTCCGGTTGGCTTTGCGGAGCACAGAATGGCGCCTTCTTGCTGTTCACTGTCTTCACACTATGTTTGTCCGTGAAATAATCGGACTCGTGTTTAGAGTATTGTGCTCCTTCTTCGCTGCGGTTGTGTAGCTTAACTGGGCAAAGAGTGAGGAGTCGCCTGTTGCCTCTGTTGGGTACTATATTGGAACGGAGGGTACGATCGGATGATGCACGTACTGTCCGGATGACAGATATATCCGGATATGATATGATTACCGTGTTATTTCAGAGTAAGAGATTTATGGTATCTGCGACTTAGTTGTTCAAGGTGGAGTAAGACGAAGTTATCTGGCAACCAGATGTTGCGCGGAGCCGCGGAGGACAGGCCGCCAAGAGCAGAAACGTTGTCATGTGACAAGGAGGTGCCTCTCCTGGCGGCTATTTTTAGTCTCCAGCCATCAATACGAAGTATTACTCCGTACGGAGTAGTAGGGAGTAGGGGCTTTTTGTTTTGTTTTTACTACCTTCGAACGGGGATGATTCCGAATAAACTTCTTATATTTCAAGAAGAATTGAAGACATATGACTATAATAACAAAGCTCATCACTATTGAACAGTTGTAGGACGCCGTATATTCAATCTATTGCCTCTTCTATCTTAGGCGCCCTCGCGAGTCGCCAGAAATGTCCCATTCCGAGGTAACCAGAACAACTTGTTGTACTCACCCTTGAAACCTAAGACGGTTTCCTAACGGAAGGTGTGCATTATTGCACTGTACCAAACAGGTGTTCCGTTGTCGACAAGTACACTTCATATACTACTTGATCTAGAAGTTACAAGTTAAAACCGACTTTCTCAAACCCCTCACACTGACCAGCTTCAGCATCATCTACTCTTCAGTTCGATTCTTCTCATCCTCGTTGCCGCTTGGCTTGGGCCGCCTTCGGCTATCACGCGTCTCAATGCTTGTCGCCCGGCTTTTATTAGTGCGTGCTCTGTCACGGTGACTCTGGACATAGACTTCGAAATTGAGTTCGCCAACTAGTTTCCTCACATTGCTAGATATAAAGGCGAACAGTTAGGTACTATATGAGAGTAGGCAATAGGGGGCAAATATTTCCTTATCCTTACCTCACTAGATTCTTTAAACTCGAGCTAACCATCGAGCTCATCACCTCGATCGACACGAAGGCTGCAAAGGACGGGTCTTCCATGTTGCTGATGTCCATTGAGCTGGCGTTCATTCGACGCAACCTCCTCGCGAGTGGGAACGGATGAGGAGGTGACAAATATGGTGGCAACGAGAGCCCATTTGTAACAGCCGCTGAAAGATGGCAGAGGACTGATGTGGCTATCTGCGAGTGGAAGTCGGACGTATCCGCTGCCCGCGCAAGAGTGTGGATCCACATTTTCCTGTCTTCTTGGTTTTCTTCTTCACACCCGCCATCCGTACTAGCCCTGCTTCGCCTGTATCTCGTGCTAGTCGCTGAGAACGAACGTGGAGTCATACTCTCCAAATCCCTCGTTGCATAGGCCATGATATCCATGCTGGCCAAAATGGCTTGGATCTCCGATGCGATGTTGTCGTATATGTATTTGGGAAATCGACCTCCAATCGGTGGTTCGTACAGACTAAATTCGCTGTGAGTGCGCATATCTGCTAACAAAGCTAGTTCCTTTGCAAATAGTTTCATTCTAACCCGCTCGAGGATTCTTGTAGGAGAGTGTGGGTCAGTGATATCACCTTGCTCCTGTTGAATCCAGACCTCAATTGTGGTGTGCATACAGCTGTAGAAATTTGCCAGCACGAAAAGGCTACGACCAAGGCATCGGCGCACTTGTGAGGAGGCCGAAATTGGATAGGGGAAGATGGTCCATATGAAGGCAACGAAGCATCCTGCTACAACTGCTGCGAGCCGATACGGCCCAAAAATATAAATAGGGAATGTTCTCAGGCCACCCGCTGAGGCACGTTGAAGGCCCAGTTTCCGGTTCTGTCATTACTACGGTTAGCTTCACGTCAAAATACATGATACAGCACAAGAGATTGATCCGAACCTGGAGCTCATACGCAATGATAAGGTTGAATGTGATCAAGGCAATTATGACTGTGGAAATGAATCGAGGATATTTAACGATGAAATAGTGCTGCGATCCACATATGTCAGTGAGCTTTGGGTACGGGATGCATTCTGATTTTCAAACAGAAAAATATTTGAGGATGTACATGCTACCTACCTGGATGCAGTTGGCAATGTACAGGAAAACAATCACGCCTGCCGTCCTTCCAGCAGCGATATACCAAACAGCTAAACCCAAACCCATCGACAAGGTGGTCGCGGCTATCCGTGTCATCAAGCCAAAGAGCGACTTTCCGCTCGTGGGGCTCATCGCAAGGATAACAATTACTGCGGCCCAGTTCAAGCGATGATCATAAAACACGTCCTGTGTCTCGTCCAAATATGCCAGGATTGCCACACAGAAGGAAGCTAGAGCCACACGGAGCCCAAAACCACTCTGTTCTGAACGGAGTATGTGCGAAATGCTACGTATAAAATCACCAAATCGCTGCCAGCTGTTCGTTGGCGGAAGATGGTCGGGGTCGCGCAGAGTTGCAACTTTGACGGGTTTAAAGGCATCGGAGGCAGACTGATTTGATGCTCTGCTATTACCATCCCCGTCTTGCGCTGTCTCTCGGAATGAAAACCACTCTTTCATCGCTTCCCGTTTTGGGAATATGAATTTGTAGCTCTTCATCGTTCCATCGGCGACCTTGTCATCCGCAAACTTCACCAGGTTGAGGGTTGCTTGCAGGAGCAGCTCTTGCAAATGACCAATGAGAATTATCACAAAAAATTCCTTGCGGATCTCGCGATCCTCTTGTCCCTGGTTTCTATACCCTTGCCCTCCGTTTACTGATGTAAACGCATTCAACGTGGCCCAAGTTTCGGGGAGTTTGCTTTTCTGATCGAAAAACTCTTGTAGTTTCGTTTCGAAAAGGGCAGCAAATCCTTCCCCTCCAGGCCCACTGGGATCTCCAGCTGCTTCTTCATCTCTTGCGACAAAGGTAAAACGCTGTCTCTTGATATCCGTGGGAAAATCCTTTACTTTAGAAATCTCCAAAGTGATCATCGCGTGCTGTATCCCCTGATAAACGAGTTCCGCAGCGGACTCTAACCGCGCACAGAGGGGGCCGATAAAATGCCCGCCATCGTGCTCATCATACTCACTTTCGCTCGAGCTTCCTGCAGAATCTTGACGAAGCCGCTCATCTACACCGTTGTGAGTATTGTTAATAGGCTTAGATAGCTTGCGAAAAATCTCCGGCAGCATTCCGATACCCGAGAACGACACAAGGATAGATCGCAGGAGGGAAACAAGAGCGTCCAGATCTTCCGAGGTAAGCTTCCCCCATGCCATTTCCTGCTTCGCATAGTACAGGTTATCATGGAGTGTCGAGTACATAGAATTAAGACCGTTCATTGCTGTTTTTAACGCTTGTGAGTGCTTGTCCTGTGGCATGGCGGCCCCCTCTCTTGCGGCCGTTGCTTGCCTCGATAATATGCTTCCAAACGTGGCATATCCTGTAAGCGTGGCTGTCCGGGTTAATTTCCATGGCCCTTCCTTTTCACTCCTTCTTACATACGCTATCTGCGCATTCAACAGCGATTTCACCGTGTTGGGAAATGGCCTCAGGCCACGGAATAACTTGGATCTACTCGTCACGGGGAAGACAAACAGCGACACCCCTGTTGCGATCGTGAGGCCAACCGTGAATGCCAGAGTAGCACCCCTTATCATGTATAAGCCCTCCGATATTGTTACAATCTGAGCTACCCGCGTCATGACGATAGCTACGAAAATGGAAAATATAACCATGGGTTGCTGTAATTCAGATGGCCGATAGTTTCTCAGTGTGTTTCCGATCCTGGCATAGTAGTTTTAGCTATTATATCACCCCACACATCCCCGTACAACGATTATGAAAGGTGGAAGGCAGCAGACCAGATATCAAAGAGAAACCAAACAGCTGAAACTGCGCATGCGCTGCTATTGTATCCATTTCTAGCATCCTCGCTAGCATCTACCGGCGTTGTATGCTGTCTCGCTCTTACTGCACTAAATAGCCCCAAGCAACCCAGCGACGCAGCAGTGCACATGGCAAGAAAATTAAAGAACATGATTTTCATAAACATCGCTCGCGGGTTTAGGCACTGCACAAGCACTGCCACGGTAGCTGACAAATACCCGTAGTTTTCGGTCAGGTTTGCGACGCGTGTGGACTGATACCTGCGTTTGGGGAGGGAGGAACAGGAGTTAATTGATCAGTAGGGCGCACGCTGAAGACTGTATGCAGGCAATACGTATGACATTTTCAAATCAAAGGGCCTGCTTACATGGCAATAGCAATCGTAGGGGGTAAACCCCCTTTCATCATCATGAGCACTGTGTGCGTATCCAATCCTAGCGACGCCCACGCCCGGCGTAACGTCCAGTGGCGCCAATATTTCCGTATTTTCTTCCGCTTGGTACCCATTTTAGACGCAATTCAGATATATCATAACCCTCTTTATCGGTCCTCCTATTTCGTTGATCCCTTGACCAACAATGGAAATTCGTTGCAGGCTGCTCGTCAGGTACAGGATACAACCGCATCGCGCCCAAGTGGCAGCAGATCCGTGACGTCAGTAACGTATAGTTCCTTGGGGAATGTGGAGGTGGGTCGAAAGCTGGGGGTTTACTCCGTATAGTTATTGATTATATCGAGGGCAAATCATTTGAAGCTAGATCAAAAGAACAGCAATTGCCTTAAAAAAACCCGCAATATTTTGGGGTGGCCAGAGTTTTGATAAACTTTGAGGTATACCGCCGAGCCGGCTATCATTTAGTAGTTAGTACCTAGGGACGGAGTACTCCGGACTACGGAGTAGTTTTCCTCATTCCGGATGTAGCTGGGCTGGCTGCCTCTTCATAGATGAATAACTAGTATGTTGTTAATGTTGCTCATCCATCGCTCTTCAAATCATTCAAAAAACAACAACAATAATTAATTACATGAATCACGTAATAGGAAAGGAAGGCATTTGTATGTACAGACCACTACTGTAAAATTCAGAAACAACGGCTCCGTATTCTCATTATATTTCATTCCAAGCTGCAAAATACTACCAATCACCCTTTGCAATGTATGACAGTGTACTCCGTAGTATCTCTCTACATGAGCACCGTATGTCATTAAATCATATTAATTCGCAAGCAGCTCCGCACTCTTGCAGAAGACTCAATTATCATCAATAAATCAATAGATTTTATTAATTTATCTTGTGATTCTGACGAGGTCACGTGAATTATACCAGCCCTAAAGTTTGATGTGCTGGAGATGCAATCAAATGAATTGCACTCGCCAAAGCCCGAAGCTCCTTTTCTGGGGTTGAATTACAACGGGACTCGTGCAGAGGGTGCTTTCGTTTAAATCGCCGAAATGGCTACGGTTTCATTCGGTGTTTTGAATACTTTGACCGTTCGTGAAATCTCTAGGTTGATATGTCAATGTTTTCAGTAGTTTTACTCACCGGCCTGGCAGCATTTGTGGGCGTTTCTCCCTCGCGGACGTTCCTCTCCCGTGGAGCGTCGGACCCTCGTGGTGCATTAGAGTTGTCACTAGTACGGAGTGTTTAAAGCCTACTCACCCTGTGCTCATGAAGCCAAGGTCTGGCGAGCGGTTCAGGGTGCCGTTTTTCCAGGGGGTTCGGCGCGACTTGACTAAACAGCAGGCGGGTGAGGACGTTGGAAGATTGTTGGCGTTGGTAGCGGGTGAGTCTGAGGAGGGGGTGAATATTGATTCACCCTTTCTGAGAGGCAATATGATAGCTGGGATGAGTCGCAGTTGACGATAAAGGTAAGAAGCCATATGCACGCTGGGAGGAGGTTTTACAAGGATGTCTCTATGTACTATGCTAATGATGATTCAACCATGAAATTATTTCGTTCCTATAGATGTTATGCAGCCTAATAACCATGGGCTAGGAAAAAAAAATTTCGCATCATTACTCTGAAGCAGAATTTTGAACAGCTCAACACCACAACTTCCGCTGTTTCATGCTTTTCAAATCCGACTATTCTTTCCAAGCCCGACTCTTCTCTCTCCACGAACTCCTTCCAACTAGTTGGTTTCTGTTTCAAAACTGCAAGACTCTCATCAAGACTTGCGCCAGCGAAGTAGCCGGGACCCTCAAGTAGCTGATGAGTTTCCAGAATCTCCTGCGCCGCAAACGCGGGCATGAAGGACTTAAATTGCTCAGAGTAATCTGAGCTACCTTGGTAGGATATTCTGTTCCTTCAGTGAATTCTAAGATAATGCGTCTTGGAGTGTAATAGTCAGCTGCTTCATAGATGTCTCTGGTATTTATTCATGGCGGTGGTCACGTATTTGCCTGGAGCAGTGTTATCATTTTTTTGATTGTTGTTGAGAAGAATCATTTGAAAAAAAACAAAAAAAGGGGGGGGGTTTTCTTCAGACATTTATAAGTTGAGACCTCTGTAAGCTTGTTAAGTTTAAATCCACACAGCTACTCGTGCCTTTGTAGTCCTGAAACGCGGATGAGGGGGCTGGAGTAGAAATAATTCACAATTCATGCCTGTATGCTCAAAGAGGCATGTTACTGTGTTACTGTTTCTTTACAATTTTCAGAGCTTCTTCATAGCCTAGTCCTGCAACTAGCTTTCGGGTGACTAGCCACAAACACGAACCGAATCCGTACCACGTGGCTTGTTAATGGTTCATGGAGCAGGAGACAACAGATTGGAGTTATCTGCTGGCAAATTGGCCTATCACGTCTCCAAATCTCATCCTTGAATAGCATTGAAGAGCATTCACGAAGCGGAGTTTATCAGTCAAAACCGATCCTCGTAGACCGAGACTGGAAAGATGGAAGAAAGGAATAACAAAATAAGCGCTAGGACGATAACCTGTGTTCCTTTGGCCCTGAATAGGTACATGTAGGATAGTACGTTGTATGATGGTTTGTGAACGAAAAAGAAAACGAAAACGGAAAAAAAAAGGAAATGAATGAAAATAAACAGACAAAAAATATCGAAGCAAAACAAGAACGCAACGGATTAAAATGCCGTGCAAGAAAGTAGTCGCCAAAACAAATGTCAAAATTTCAACGGCATTGAAAGAAGGGAGAGGGAGGCAGGGACGAAATGCAAAAAAAAGCATGCCAAAGAGCCAGATACGGGAAAGCGGCCAGTAAAAAATGTTGGTTTGGGTTAGAGTCGTTGAGGGAAGCCGCAGGGTAAGAAAATTTAGAATAGAATAGAAATAGAAATAGTTACTAACAGTAACTAATAAGAAGAGGAAAGGCGGGGCAATGGTTTGGGTCTTGGATTGTGGGGGAGGGAAACTATAAGATCACTCCTGCCGCTATGCCATCAACATAAAGCAAGAAAGGGAATAAAGTATACATCATGACGGTTTAGAGGAAATAGTGAGGCGGGAAAGGGGGGAGAATGAGGGTAGTGAAGTCTCCAAAATCTAACCAAAACAGGTAAACCCCTGAAAAAGCCGCCATTCGGTACCAGGAGCATGAGAAGTAGTATCGGAATATCAGATGCTAGAAATAAATCTGCGTATAAGGTCATTTCAATGTATATCGAGGAGAACATAAAGGTATAAATTCAAGGGCGCCAATGACGGAGCCAAAGTTGTTAGGGCGTATTGCTCGGGAGGGTTGCAGTCGATGGAGACTGAGAAATCAAAACGTGATTCCTATTTCATTAACACATCCTGAAGACCAGGTTTGTTTGTGTCACCACATGTCATCGTCATCGTCTAGTTGTGCATCATCACCAAACGAGGACCGCGACGCCCTATACTGCGGCTGTTGGTCAGATCCGTACGCTGACCCATTTTGAGAATGGTCACGTCCTCCAGATTGAGACCATTGCTGGTCATCTCGGTCATCACCATCATAATCATACTGGGATTCGGTATAGTACGACCCATTTTTGTACCGGTCATGTTCTCGGCTCTAGCAAACAAAAATTGAGGTTAGACAGGGACTTGTTAAGTTTAGGGGGAGACAAATGAACAAACTGAATGTTCAGAATAAATACTAACTTGGTGTCTCCGTTGATGAGAATTGTCCTCAGATTGTAATTGATCCCGTTTTCGCTGTTGAGGTTGTGAAGCAGAAGGGCCAATGCTTAAGGTAGGGTGCATCTGTTGTACTTTCGCGAGGTACGAATACATGAAATTGCTTAGGAGAACTTGCGAATGTAGCGCACGTTTTGGCTCCGCGAGTTTCCAATGAGCATAGCGGTATATTTCTCTTTCTTTGGAAATAGGAAACCTGGTCCAGTTGTAGTCGATATCTGGTTTGAGCTTGCGTGGTAGTGGCTCTGGCGAAAGATTCCTTGATGAATGTTTTTTCTGGCTGGTATCAAGACTTCCTTTTTTCTTGCCGCCAAATATGGAAGAAAACAGGCTTGTTTCTTTCTCCTTCTTTGGCTCACTGCTAGCTCTCTTTGCGGTCTCTTTACGGCGTTCTTCTTCCAACTTGACTTCCGCACGGTCGATTACAATGCTTTCTCGGCCTTTCTGCGCTCCGTCAATAGATGTTTGCAAAAGATCTAGGCGGGTATTGTCGTGCGGTTTCTCAGTTATTTTGGGCATTCTGTTTTTAGACTTTTTGGCTTCGTCTTCCTTTTTCCTGTCCTTATCCTTTTCATCGGAGCCTCGGAGCCAAGTCCAACTTGATTTCCGGCCACTTTCTCCATCCTTTTTATCTTTCGGCTTCTTCGAATCCGACCTCTTATTGGAAGTGTCTGTTAGGGTCGGGATAAAGGAAAGCGCATCCGTTCTTGTACTGTTGCCAGGGAGTGCTGCTGGGTGAGCAGCAATGTCATTAATTGTCTGGGGGCTTTCTTTTGCCGGTCTAATCATTCCGGCCCGCTTGGAGCTCCTGCTTCCAATCGGCTCTGGAGGGAGGGGTGCTTGGGGAGGTTGTGAAGGAGGTGGATCGTGGGAAGATTTCCGTGCAGGAATATGGTTTAACACTGTGATGGTAGGGGTAGCTGATGATTCTTTCAAGTCTGTTGGGGAGTTTTGTAAGATTTGATGCACATTCTGGGCCGTTGTGGGTGCCTCTGAATTTGAGCGGTCATTAAGGTCCCATGATGGCCACGGCTGCGATGGCGTGGTGGAAGCAATTCTACTGCCAGAAGCTAAATTATCTGAGATAGATTCTCCTGATGAACTAGAGAGTTTGTTAAGAGGAGTGATGGGTTTGGACCGGGTAGTTGGCCGCGAAAAGCCTAATGAGCCTCCGTGGGTTGGATCGGTGGAAACGCGAGTTAATCCCAAGATAGGAAGATCTTCTTCGCCTGATGGAGGTGACCGTCGAGCCACAGCTTCGGCGTCAGGGTCGGATTGTCTTGGTGCTCGTCTGGAGTACGGGATCCGATCTCCCGACCTTAAACTCCCTCTGCGATAGGTTGTTCGAGTCGATCTCCGTAGGCTGTGGCCGGGCGGCGCAGCCGGTAGTATGGGTCTATCATCAACCATTGAATCATTCTCGTGTCCCTGCCCGGTGGACCCTTCCTCTGATACTGCATCAAGCTGGTTTACTTCCTTTGGGCCTCCCGAAACGGGATTGTCTATTTGTCTTGATAGCATGGATTTCTTCCGTCGTAAACCCCCAGTCGATCCTTGGACTTGTAGCCCCGAATCAGTCATGGTAAGCTCTCCGGATCTTCGTTTTATCTGCTCTGCCTTGCCATCAAGAAAACTCTTGAATTCTTTGGGCGCCAACCCAGGGTGTAAACGCGCCGGGACCCAAAATAACTGCGACGCATCATCGTCGGACTGGCCAGAAGGTGGAATCGGGGGCACCCCGAAATTGGAGCCGAACGACGGGAGATCTGGATCAGCCGCCCCTACATCCATCGACATTCTGCGTAGAGCGGCTAAGTTGCTGAGCTCCTGTGCCACGGCGGCAGCAGGATTAGACTCATAGTCTATGTCGTTTAGCGGGATAGATTTCGAGGTCGCTGTCGAGGAAGATCGCGTTAGCACGGGAGAGCGCTGGCTTGTACCATCTCGATCACTTGAACCCGGCTCAGCCGGCGTTTGGTGTCCAGGGCCATTTTTGCCAGACCTGTCTATTGAGCTGGTCCTGATAGGAAGCAATCGTTGGTAATTGTTCGAATCTGATGGCGATGGGGGATTTTCTCGAGGCAGGGAGGTAACAGAAAGCGCTTCGTTCATAGAGGAGGGCGTGTAGCTCAATCGTTTCGAATCCCTTTTGTCATAGTCATCACCATACATGTAGCCAATTGTTTCAGTAACGTGTTGGCTATCATCGCTGATAGACCGGTTTGGTGCCTGGCCTCTTCTTGTAGCGTATCCTCTGCTATACTCATAGGTTCCGGTCGAGGTCTGTGAAAGTAAAATAAATGTCAGCCTGCCCGTTCAGTTCGTGCCTCAGTCCACAGAAAGTAGCCGTGTGCGCGTAGGATATGGCTGACGGTGGATTAAAAGTAGCGCGTCAGCCACAAAAGGAGAGGAAGGCCAAGCAAGTGCTTTTGTATAGCCTAGCATCTACCGATCTTCTCGTAAACGAAGAAGCCTACCTAACCAGGCGAAAGGCACAGAGGAGAGGAGAAGAGAAGCGAGGAGGGGAGAGGTGTGATCGACAGCCAGCTCTTGAAGGGAGGGGGTGGTGGGTGGGGGCTTATGTATGTAGAGTACACAACTTATACCGTGCGACCAACTCACCTGCATCATGAGAAGGATTCGACAAAATGGAGAGCAGAAAGCGGGGAATGGAGAGAGCGAGAAAGAGAGAGAACAGGAGATGGACGGTTGAGCGAACAACTTTTGAGATCGGACGCGTGATGAAATGAGGGGACCGGCGGAAGCGCCCAAAGCGAATAGGTTTCAAGGAGGAGCGGTCATCGAAGCGCGAGTGAGGGCGGCAGCGGGCATGTGTACTTGCACAACAGAGGAGGACGAAAGCTAGGACGAAGAAAAGTCGAAGGGAGCGGTGGACGCCATGAGTAAAGAAGACTGGTCGACAAGAAACCGAAAAAGGAGAGGCGGGCCCTTTTTGATGAGGATGAAGGGTTGAAGATGGAGGTGGAGGTGGAGGAGGTTTGTAAATTAAATTAATCGGGGAGCGAAAGTCGGGGGTTATTGAAAAATGGAAGCAGAAATGGATATTAAGGGCAAGGTATTATTTATCATTTTCATTTATCTTTTTACTACTCCGTAGTTAACTATCTTTTAATTTATCATTTATAACTTAAGCCACCCGCTTGCTCTAGAAAACCCCTACCGGCCATTGATATTAGGAAATATCTGAATGTAGTCCTCAGTTGCTAATCCCTTGCAGATAAAATGGTGCATCAGGGGCAGGTTAACGATTTAACAAATTTATAACTAACTTAGTTATTTTTAACTAACTACGGAGTAATATAGCAAATGAAACAACAGACGCGCATTAAAATGTATCTGCTCCGTACATAACTAGAATATTTTATCTTATTATTCATCTCCGTGCACAGCAGAAAGGTTGATATTTACTCCGTACACAGGCTATTTTCAGTATCTTACCCACGGAAAAAATTCAGTTTAGCGTGTCCTCCGTACACAGTCATACATCCAAAACAAGTAGTACCGTAACTACTCCCTCCGTACCTACTTCGCAGAAGATGAAGTCAAGAAGAAATTGAAGACTCGATTCTATCTCGTACAGTCATCCTTGGTACAGTACATAATTTTGCGTTTCTGAATATTAAGTCTTCGCAAGCTCACTGTTACTATTCATTTCAGCTGAATGATCTTTAATTCCTAGATTTGACAATCATTGAGCATAGTACTGGGTACATATATAAGAAAGAGAAAGCCCAAGATATAGAACTTGTGAAACCCTCATCTAATGCTTTTTCATAGCTTTCAATCTCATCATACACTGTAGCTTGAAGAAAAACCTGGATTTCAATTTATTTTACTAGATTTTTATTATCTAGCAGCATCTCAAACTCTTGTATAGTAATTAGTAAGAATAACTTGATTCATGAATCTTAATAAAACTACGGAGTACTCACATCACACTGCAAGGGAGATCCTCTCTGTGTTAACTAACTAGTTAACGTTAGTTAGTTAGTTAAAGTTGATATATTACATAATTTTCTGTGCGGAGTTAACAATACGAAGTGTTTTACTCACAGCTTCTCACTATTACTACTACTACCTTGTATAATGTCATAGAGAAGAAGGGCGGGGGAGAGTATGAAATTGAACTCATATAAAATAGGGAATTATCATGAACAGAGTCATTACATTCATTGAAATTAATCACATACCGCCTACAGAAACACTAGTTGTGCATGGAGTACACAGTAGGCTGCGTCTCTCATGATCTAGTTACTAAAGTTAGTTAACTTCACAAAAGTACTCCGTACTGTACATACTACTACATGCTTCTGTAGAGCTGTATTAACCAACCAGAGAGCAGATACGCTTTGAAAACATCATGTCAGCTACTGGGGCAAAAGAGCTCAGTCACCACCAGCATTCCACTCAACACATCACATTAACAATTACTTATACAGAAAGAACGAATAAGTGATACATGAAACTATTAATTTTCACAACAATTTTTCATTCTTGCGCTGAATTCTGTAAAGCAATATTTTTCAGATATTCTTTCTCTTCTTTCTTTTGTTGTAGGCATCTCCCTCCTCATTTTTAAACAAGTTGCCATCAGCCAATTATCAGAAGAAGTTTTGGTATTCATTACACAAAGACTCCAAACTCCCGAGAAAAATGGTTCTATAAGCTTTTTGAAACCCTGATATCAAGATAGGGTCACTTGAAGAAGATTAAGATCTCTCATTTTCTTCATTTTACAAATCTCTGTACGCCCAGCATTTGTTTGGATGACCGTCCATACCACAGAAAATGAGTGACCTGTCATCTCTTGATACGCGTAGACACCTAGGATCTTCTCTACAGTCCCAGTGACTGGTGCAGAACTTGCGGTATGCGCAAAAATACCACCGCTCAGGTGGTGGTGGGCGCGGAGAACGAGCAGTTATGTTTGGTTGGAATTGCTCCAGAGCAGTATCAGTAATGGCTGCACCCATGACGGAGGAGGCCAGCATAATACTCCACCCAGAGAAAGAAAGTTTCATTTTGAGAAGGAGGTTCTTTCTCTTTTTCTTTCCAGGCGAAGGATTTGGGTATTTGAAGATAGTAGATAGGAAGATATGAACATAGAAAGAAAAACATATGACGAGCTTGTTGAGAACATATATGGGGGATTTTATAGATCCGCAAAACACGTTTGACGGCCACATTAAATGCCTATGCTAACATCCATGGTATCGAACCCCAGCTGGATCTCGCACGACAGGACGGAGTCACGGGGCCATTTAGAACTTGCAGACAGGCGTGGAAAATAAGTCCGAATGCTTGCAAGGTAATTTAGCAAGGGTTGATACCTGAGCCAGCCTACATGCACCCAGCCAAGCGCTGCTAACTAACTGGACGTAGCATTCCAAAGCGATTTTTCAATGAATTGATCATATGGAGTAATTCTTCTGACATTGTTGTTGTCACTGAGTTTTATATAATGAAAAGGTCTTTCTTCTCAATATAAGCTGCTCTCACAGTTTGATTTAGATGTTCTATATCAGAGATCTGACTCTGGGAGTATAGAGTATGGAGTACGCATATATATAGTTGAAATTTACTCTCTACTCTCTACTCTCTACTCTGAAATGCTAGGTATTATGTATGTATGGCTGTGTATACACCGGGCATACTCCGTACTCCGTAAATATCAATGGATCCTTTACTCCGTGTGAGTGGCTAGATAAATATAGAAATATCAACCCTCCGTGTACCCCACTGACTGCTAGTTTATGTACCTTGTACAGGGATTTATACGGAGGTACGGAGTGAATGAAATCAATGATCTACAAATTTGGAGTACAAGGACTAAATCGGAACTTTGCATGCACATTGGCTTTGTACGTATTTGTACTTATTAATTAATGGAAAATCATCAGTTACTTTTAGCTTGTAGCAGAGGTGTAACTGTGTATCCACTCACGGGTTACTCCGTACAATGTACCATCATTCGAACTATCTGTATCTTCTCTGCTTCTTCCATGCAAGTCTATTCCTT
The DNA here is from genome assembly GCA_001883825.1 of Emergomyces pasteurianus Ep9510. Lineage (NCBI taxonomy): Eukaryota > Fungi > Ascomycota > Eurotiomycetes > Onygenales > Ajellomycetaceae > Emergomyces > Emergomyces pasteurianus. Next base: position 21,772 of record LGRN01000360.1, read on the forward strand.
GCTTCAGATTAACTCGCCTCCGGGAACGTAGATCGCACCCTTACATAGGCGCAGTGATAACTATATAGCGCATATTTGGCGCCAGAGGTGGCGACGGAATTACCTTTTCTGGAGAAATCGAGGGGGGCAGACCGATTTCCAGAGCGCAGGAACCAGGAATGCATTTGAGTTTCTTTTGTCACCCTCGTTCCGTTCTGTTCGTTTGCATAGAAGGTAAACGGTCATGAAGCGGCGGGCGGAAAATTTTATCCCCAGAACATCAGTTAGTATTCATTCGTTTACAATCTTCTCAAAACTAAAATGGCCAGACTAATGATCCCTGATCTCATATATAATAATACGGAGTAGGTCCAGGTGCTATGAAAGATGTGATATCACGTCGTGTGTCCAAAAGCGGGCCGAAAGCATCCATCCAACGAACATGCCCATCTGCAGCAGCCGCAGGCAAGCACCCGAATGGGCTGTAACCGCCAGGAGAGTGAGAGCCATGGGCCGTACCCTCGTAGTAAGATAAGGGGTAACTAATGTTGACACTTCCCCTATTCCTCGTCGGACACAACTCCCTGGGGAAGGCAACTAATCGAACTGGTCAATCAAGCTTCTGGGCAATAGTTAATGGTAAATTTGAGACTTACCCTCGTTTGGTTTTCTTTTTTCTTTTAAGGAAATTTGGCGAACAGTTTAGTCAAACCCTATCATGATTGTCCAATGAATACAGTCTTTCATTGCATTCTTTATCTCATAGTATATAAAAGCCGAATTGGGATCCGTGGAGAGGGAAAGAAAATGTATGGAAATAGATGAGTGAAAGTGTTGACATATTCCAAAGCAGAAGATGAAGAAAAAAATCAAATTGGAAACCAAATATCGAAAACAAGAAATGCTGGAAAGTTTCAATCATACAGAGGAAAGAGTCTTGAAAAAGAAAAAGGGTACCCAAGGTGGCTGATAACAAAGACATACAAGAAATCAAATCAACATGTATATGGATATACTCCTAAAATAAATGTGCAAGGAATATACGGTAGAAAGAGGGTAAAACAGGAGGCCATGAGGGCTTCCGTAGCTTGGGACATGGAGAGCTGACACCGCCATTCAACGGGGGGATAATTCGCTTTAAAAGCGGCGGAGGGTGGGCGATGGAGAATGGATTGGGAAATGCTTGCGTAGTACATAATGACAAGAGTGGGGGAAGGCAGGGCGTCGGATCGGAAGATGATGTGTGGAGGTCACGATCATTAAAGGGGGGGATTAGAGATTGGACATCATGGGGCGTCGACATAGTTACTAAACAAGTAAACAAGTTAGCTTGATTCCAAACCGATAGATCTGAAGCGTTACTGGGTGATGATCCGAGGGCTATTATGAAAGGAAACACTTCAGAGAAAACATGTATATCGCTCCCTACCTAGGAAAGATGCCTGTTCTATCGCCTATTCTGCCTGTCCACCAGTCCTCTTTCTTCTCTGTTCTTTTTAGAATGGTAATGATTTCGCCCTTCTTAAATCCCAAATCACCATCCTGGTCAGCGTCAAAAGTGAACAACGCGACGGCTTGGTCCTTTTTCAGAGAAGCGGAGTCTGGTTTCGAACCGAAAACTGGCTTTGGAGCTGTGGGACGTGTCGGCCTTTTGTCACTATATGAATAGCCATCCTCACCACCGCGGCTGTAATTATCGAATGTCTCCCTTGGGTTGGCTCTGGTGGTATAGGATCGATTGATACCACCGCCTCCGCCGCTCGCCGGTTGCCGGTCGTAGACATCGTCAGCCCATGTGTTCGCACGTCTGGGTCGGTCCTGATATTGGTAGTCGTCGCGCGAATTTATAGAACCCGTTCGGTCGCGTCGTACCCCTTCTCCCATTGCATCGCCTCTCCGCCCCTCCCAAACAACTCTGTCGTGTGAGTCGTCGTATATGGGGATATCGTTATACATCGAGTCACTACCAGAGGAGTTGCCAGAGAACGCACGTGACTGGAGAACACGCATCAGAGGTTCGGCCGCAGGGGGTGGGCGAATGGACCCTTCAAGTAACTGTCGGGCAGAAACTTTAGAGTTATAAAGTCGTTCATTTGCATCCTTCCGCTCCACTAGCACACTGCCCTCCAAGCTTACACCAGCAAAGAGCCCCTTTGTTTTGGAGTACGAGAAGACTCCGGCGACGCCTTTTGTGCTTGCAGCTCCAGCAGCTTCAGCGTTGCGTCCAATGGGCCCGGCTGCAATCGAGACATTGCCTCCTAACGTTATGCTACCTGCCTGGGAAAATGCCCGGACGGCGTTGTAGTCATTTAGAATGAAAACAAAATCCGTCAATTCAAATCCGATCTGTCCGCCAAATCCCGCTCCAGCCGTGGCGATTGCGGACGGCGCTGACCACGAATTATCTGCTAAACGGGCAACAACGATACCAGAACCGAACCGCGCAGAGCCAAGAAAGCCCGCTTTTATCACGGTAAGGACCGCAAGACCCTACCCCGCAGCACCAGCACCGATCAGTCAAAATAAATTCACTAACGTGCTTTTTGCTTGTTGTTTCGGAAGAATATCACACCTTTGCATTTGCTAATATCTGAGGGGGGATAATCTTGTCTGGGCCAAATGCTTGACGGGGATCAACAAATGAAGCAAGAATTTTTCCAGCTTTTCTGCATTCGCCTATTTTCCACAGGATATCAATCAGCAGTGTCACGCTAAAGCGGCATGGGAAATGTGAAATCAGGATATAACCTACTCCTCATAGAAGAGGGCAGTGGGTTATGTATTCCCAGAGGCATCTTTTTGTACGTGCTAGCTGTGGCGGGGAACCTGGGACTGTGGATGAGCGGAGAGCGGGGGGGTTCTTGAATTCCGTATATATACAACGGGGGTTTAGGAGATGAAACCCTCCTCTGAAAGTGTGTCTGAGTGGCTGATGGTGCAGTTGTAGCACAAGTAAGATAAATACTCCGTATAAAATATTGGCAAACGGCGGCGGATGAGCGCGGCAGGGTTCTTCACTCCGAAGCTCTGGTCCTTGAATTTGAGGCGTGGGTTTGTTTCCAACTCTCGTCCCTCAAAAGGTAAAATAAAATATAATATTATGCGGAAGGGGATGGAGCCAGCCACAGCGTTATCTACCCGCGGCGAAAACGCAGTTGAGCGAGCAGATGGGGAGAAATGAACTGAGGTGTGGGAAAGCTTCTGGGCTTGGCGTCGGGCGCCGGAGTGGCTGAGTCAGTGACGAGGAATGAGTGTTACGGTATGTATTACGGGCGTAAGATACACCAGCTTACCCCTTGAACTGCTGAGTATGCGCAGGCTGTACTCCGTAATCGCATTACTACAGACTACGCTTAGGAGGACCGGAACCGTAACAACGAAGGTAAACGCGGGGTAAAAGTATTTCCGTGGCGATGTGGCTTTGTAGGTCGGCAGTAGGTCGGCAGTAGGCAATACTATATTCCGTGTTTGTCCTGTTTGTTTGCTGCTGGGCGCAGCGCAACTTTGAATTTCAGACGAAGCTGTGGTGGAGAATTGACCACAATAACGACCTCCCCTGGTTTTACTGGAAACGTGGCAATGGGCATCTGCTTGGGACCAGTTTGACCCGAGTCACAGTTAATGGCAAATATACATGAATATATACGTACATATTGCCCAGCAGAGATATTGTCATGGGAACCGGTAAGCTCTTTTCAATTACCGTCAAGCTTGTTTATGCATTGTACCACATAATGTCATTCTGCCCTCCATCTACCGATCTCTCATACAACTCGTGTCCTAGTTCGAATTTGCGTGTGCGGTGACGAAGGATCGGGAAAGTCGAGTTTGATCACTTCCCTCGTCAAAGGCGTCTTTGTCACAAATAAGATCCAACCCGTCCTCCCTCAAGTCACGATACCTCCAACAATTGGTACCCCTGAAAATGTGACCACAACTACTGTGGTGGACACCTCCGCGCTTCCACAGGAGAGAGCTAACCTAGCTAAGGAAATTCGCAAATCCAATGTCATTTTACTGGTATACTCGGATCACTACAGCTATGAGAGGGTTGCTCTGTTCTGGTTGCCGTATTTCCGTTCCCTGGGCGTGAATGTCCCCGTGGTGCTATGTGCGAACAAGTCGGATCTTGCTCCTGAAGGGAGCGAGTCCCAAGTATTAGAGGATGAAATGCTTCCGGTAATGGCGGAATTTAAGGAAATCGACTCATGCATTCGAACCAGCGCCAGGGAACATCGCAACGTCAATGAGGCATTCTTTCTTTGCCAAAAGGCCGTCACACATCCCATCGCGCCACTCTTCGATTCCAAGGAGTCGACCCTTAAACCGGCTGCTATTAGTGCACTTCATCGGATCTTTTATCTATGTGACAAGGATCGTGATGGATATTTAAGTAATAAGGAAATTGCCGACTTTCAGGCAAAGTGTTTTGGCAAATCTCTCAGGGCGGAGGACCTCGTTCACATCAAGGAGACTATACGCAGATTTTACCCAGATGCTGTCACACCTGCTGGCATTAGCGTGCAGGGCTTCTTGCAGTTAAATAAACTATATGCTGAAAAGGGTCGACATGAAACAATATGGATCATTTTGCGGACATTCAAGTACACGGACAACTTGTCTTTGCAAGAGGACTTCCTCCACCCTCGATTCGAAGTTTCCCCTTTTGCCTCCGCAGAACTTTCTCCCGCTGGCTACCGTTTTCTTGTCGATTTGTTCCTTCTCTCAGACAAAGATAGTGACGGAGGACTCAATGACACCGAACTGGCATCTCTGTTTGCTCCCACCCCAGGACTGCCTACCTCCTGGGTAGAGGGAGCATTTCCCTGCTCTACAGTACGGAACGAGGCCGGCCATGTCACTTTGCAGGGCTGGCTCGCACAGTGGAGTATGACTACGTTTACGTCCCCGAAAACCACACTTGAGTATCTTGCTTACCTCGGATTCGAGTCGTCTGATCGAGGGAATCCTACGACCACTGCGGCACTGAAGGTGACCAAACCGCGGAAGAAGCGGCGACGCCCCGGTCGCGTTGGTCGTAATGTTGTCATGTGTCATGTTCTTGGAGCCCCGAGCTCGGGCAAGTCATCCCTCCTCGACGCGTTTCTCTCGCGTGGCTTCAGCTCGACATATCACCCCACCATTCAACCACGCACCGCTGTCAATACCGTCGAATTACCTGGTGGAAAGCAATGTTACCTCATCCTCGATGAACTGGGTGAGCTGGAACCGGCCCTTCTGGAAAACAAGACCAAACTTCTGGACCAATGCGATGTGGTTGCTTATACATATGACTCTTCGGATCCTGATTCTTTCGCCTACATTCCCGCACTGCGAGATAAGTACCCTCACCTAGAGGAGCTACCGAGCGTCTACGTCGCCCTTAAAGCCGACTTGGACCGGACCACCCAACGGGCAGAGTTTCAACCGGACGAATATACCAGCCGACTAAACATGCCCGGCCCCCCTTTGCACGTCAGCGTAACGTGGAATTCTATCCAAGAACTGTTTGTACACATTGCAGAAGCGGCGATGGAGCCCAGCACGGCATTTCCGCGGACTGAAGAAGATGTTGAAGGGAAATGGATGGCCTGGGGGATTGCGATCGGAGCAGTTGTATGTGCTGGAGCAGCAGCGGTGGTTATATGGCGCAGAGCTACGGGCGGCTTGAATTGACATGTACATGTACTATACGGAGCTGTACGCATGTAGTTGAATGTGTGTACTCTAGGAGCCTATGAAAGTTTACTACGATACCCAAATGTATGAATTGGCGATTACGTCACATTGCTTTCTCAGCAACGATTCCAGCTGTGTACGGAGTAAGTTATGCCTCGTACAGAGCAATACTTATTATATTAAGTTAGTCCGGGAGAAAGAATACCGTGCACATTGGGAAAGTGGATCGGCAAGCCATCCACGGGTGGAACAGTCAATTATCACGTGGCAATCACCTGATCCTTGCATTTCCCCACAAAGTTGAAAGAATGAGTGGATGGTTGGCTATCTAAACTAGCTAGTGAACACGCTGGCAACTATATAATGGGGGACACGTGACTATGGTAGCCCTAGTATCATCCAACACCCCCCCATGCTAGGGCGCCCCC
>LGRN01000361.1:0-27809 GCA_001883825.1 Emergomyces pasteurianus Ep9510
CCCGTTGTCATATGATACAAGATTTTTCTTATTTGTTTATTTTCTTTTTCTATTTTCCCTTTTTTTTTTTTTTTTTTTTTTTTTTTTTTTTTTTTTTTTTTTTTTTTTTTTTTTTTTTTTTTTTTTTTTTTTCCCTCTTCAATTCTATTTCATTTCTGACAACCTGCATTGCATGGCACCTGACATTCTTGCATTTGACTTGAACTAGCGGTGTCGATCTATGCAGTAATTAAAAACACCCCAGACATGTTCTGGGGTTTGGCCAACATTATTTTGTCCCCTGCTCCAGACCACCACCAACTTGCATAATCGTCCCGCTATTCTTTTTTTTCGACCTGCCCACTATATACGCATGAATCCTATGTATATATAATAAACAAGCAATATATATAAATCGAACATACTTTTTTAACATCCATATTCTGAAGCCCCTTTGGCAATATGTGCTGTACCTTTGCAATTCCGACTGTAGACGCTGATGCCTTATTTCCAGCTCCGTGATGACATCGTCTGGGCCAACAACATATTTCATTTATGCGAGTCCAGAATTCTGGGCTGCTTGGCAAAGAGCGAGCCCCGCTCTTGGCAGCTCTGTACTCTGTAGATCCCAGAAACCTCGCTATGTACTGTACTGTACCCTTGATCGAACTAGCGGCTCAGGTGCATTTCTCCATCCCACGACTTGTACGGAGTACCAAATCAAACAACACGAGTGTTGCCTTTAGGTTGAAGATCATCTCGTGTCGGTCAGAGTCCCTTGCTTGCACTAAGCCACTCCCGTGCCACATTTAAAAAATTTTTGTCTTTTCCCAGTCCTCCCTACTTTACGGAGTACTCCGTGCTCTGCACGCATTATCAAGCTGTCATGGGATTTCTAAAAGGTAGAGTACAACGAGGGATCACCGTGACATGGGCAATCGCCCAGCCGGAAGGCTTTTTGGCTGGTGGAAGCCTAGACTAGACGGGGTTAAAAAAAAAAAAAAAAAAAAAAAAAAAATTCTGCAACTGTAAAACAAGCTAAATAATTTTTCGCAGGACCTCCGACGTTAGGATATTCTTGCGAGGCACAAACAAAGTCCTTTTTTTGTTGTTTGGATCATGATTTGCTTCCAAGTTCCACGTTCCATGTGTTGGGGCAGCTGGTCTAGTTTTCGATCGTGGTGGACCTCCAGCGGCAGGCCCCAGAGGATTAAATGTTCCCGAAATTTCCGTGAAATACGGCGGACAATCAAACGGGCTAATATTAAACGTTGCAGCACGGAGTATTTGATGGAATATTTGATGTTGGCATGCCAGATGTGCCCGCTCGGCAGCCTCACTGAAAATTTTAGCAACAAAGAAACAATCCGCACTTCTTTTTGCGATCCATCCACCGGTTTAACCTCTCAAGCGCTGGCTTCCAGCTACAGTAGTATTTTAGCCCAGCCACAACCCAGCGGGGCTGAGGCCTATATTTGGGAACGGCGATCCCCCGCGTCAACAACCATTTGGCCAGAGCTTGATTTTCTGGCCCGGTTTTGTCTTCTTGGTCTTCCAGAACTCCTTCGGGTCGTGGGTCAAGATACTATACTATGCAGACAATGTCATCCAAAATGAAAGATTCCAAGTGTTCCAAATTGAGGTTCTTCAAGAGGAATAAAATGCCTAGGTATCATATACGATTCTAGAGTTTTGTCTTGAGCGTTTATCGGGCCTGGGGAGGAGGGAACATTTTTAGATTTGGGCTCTGTGTACAAATAGAGGGATGGAACATAGTCCGATTGGGCTGAATTGTGTCCGTGAAACATCTTTTCATAAACGACAGTCAATGTTGATAAGTACGGAGTAAGCTTGTAAGGTACTGTACATCTGCATGAAATAGTGTGATAATAAAATCTTACTATGTATGTACAACCCTGCACAACCCTGCGTATATGAGGTGGGATTTTGTAAATGGAACCACGGCCAAGAGTTGTCTCTGCAGTACAGTAAAAAGCTGTGTGACTGTTAAAAAGTGGATTAGAATCATCGATGAAAATACGGAAATGAAAAAAAAAAAAAAAAAAAAAAAAAACTTATTTCTCCCATAGGGGGAATCGAACCCCCGGCTAGCGTGTGAGAGACGCTGATGTTAGCCACTACACCATATGGGATGTGTTTTCTTAGGGCTGACGGAGCTGCGGCTCCTTAATAAATAGTGCAGTGGGATGCCAAGCCTGTGAAGCCCTAATCTCCCACAAGAACCGCCAGGATCAGTTGTTGTCGTGTTCGGGCAGTTTAACACAGTATATATTCCGTAGTATAATTATATATGGTACTATACTTAGCTAGTTGCGGAGACAATCAGATAGTGTCATCGCTTCTGAAACTTCTGCGACCCTCCTGCCCAGCGACCTCCATCAGGGAGTGTAAACGGGCCAAAGCCTTTCTACATGCAATGCCTTCCCCTTCCTCGCTTTCAAAGATGGACTCCCGCTCTCTCTTCACTTAAAAAAATGAATATGGTTTTTTTTTTTTTTGGGATGAAATGTGGGCCGGCTTCATTCCACTCTATACCCCACAGATGCCCTTGAACACATTCTCAGATTGTGTAACGCCTCCGTGCTACTTCGCAAAATGAGGACACTCTGGGCGATTCACAGTTAAAAAGCGGGTTTACGTATTTAAAGGACAGCCTTGTTTAAACTTGAGCCGACATTATCCAATGTGCCAGTGAAATGCCCCAGAATATCTATTTTCCACTGGCCTATGTCATCCTTGCACGCAAAATATTGGTATGCGATCTATACTAATTGTGTGAAGACTGTCACCAGGAATGATCCTAGGGCGAAAGAGGCAAAATTAATCGGACGTGATTGCTGTGTAAAATGGTTGTCGCCGACACCGACTGTCAAGATTATGATGAAAAAAAAAATCAAAAAATCAAAAAATCAATAGATGGCCCTGATTATGAGATATTGCTCTGCTCGTTTGGGGTATTCCTAAGCCTAAGATGATCTATATTGCCGAACATTCACGTTTATACCACATTTCAATTTTGCTGGGTTGGTTTTGGGTTCGACCCAGGGTACAAATGTGCCTGATGTGGCGGGTTGATATGACTTCAGCTCGGTGAAGCCTGTGGGCGGTTCGTAACGGCAGCGACGCCATTAAGCAGTCGTCGCCCAGAACCTTTTAATCCCCATCGGCCGACAGGCTGCCGGCTCCCTAGCTTAATATCGAGGCATGAAAATTTCCCGCTGCTCTATCTCATTGTCAACGCAGACTTTAAAATCTGTTGAATGCATGAGGGCATGCGCACGAAATCCGTTAGTAACCGGCCGCTGGGGGGCCACAGATGGCCACAGACTGAAAGCAATCGTGATGACAATATTGTGCAGACTGCACTACTACTCTATACGCGGTACCGCATTAGCTCCCTAGTTTCGCAGAATTGGACCTCCTTTATTATCCGTTTTCATGGCGGGGAATGACGATATTAGTCTGGTACAGGCGGCCCCCGGCCTTCAGCTCTGGATGTTTAGGTATTTCAAACTTTCGTTGGATATATTTCATAGGTGCGACTTACAGTCTTCAAGTTCATGGCCTTTGGCGAGGTCATTGGATTGAAATCTGCTCATTTATACGTGGAGGAAGCGTGACCGATCAATGACGCTCCCACCCTCCTACATCTGCCGTTGCGGCGGTTTCACCTATCATCACATTACCAGTGCTGTGAGCGACGATAATACCAAGGTGAAAATAATGAGTTGCGCTCGGCGTTCCGGCCCCAATGCTAACCCTCAGATTTATTTGAATGTTTGGGAAGGTTTGCAGCATGTATGCCAACGATACTAATCTTCGACTAAAGAGGAATCCATGAGTGCCAGCAAACAAACAGGAGATAATCGCGCTATACCCTCCAGTTCAACCGAATATGTAGCAGTTCCCAATGTGAGCTGGGTGATTTCTCAAGCGCGGATTCCCTTCATCAAGAAAGCTTTGAATCGGCACCTTGTGCAATGAGCAGGGCCCAAGCCCAGCTACCTAGCTACCTGTAACTTTTCAGATTTGACCTTCGATAGTTAGAATGGGTATGGGGTTACACTACCGATACGGGTTATTTTCTGAAGGGCTAAGCAAATATGGTGAATACCTCTCCATGTACTGCGTAGTCCATAATCCAAAATGATATAATTAGAGACGCTTATTTCAAGGTTCAGACAGAACTATCACATAGGAACAAGTTTCTACAACAGAGGAAGAGGGTATATAAAGAAAGTGACTAAAGTTGATTATATGAGGTTATTCCACCAAACGTTGGAATTATTTGTTCTTTGTCTTGAACATAGCTACTGTTTGATGAACCGGATTCACTATTCTTGCCCCTCTCTCCACTTAGTGACTCTGTACCATTTCCGCAGCTAGAACCCGCGGGCGTGGCCTTATCGACCCATAGCTGTTGGCACGACGTCTGGAGATATAGAGAGCGCCCAACAACCTTGGCTGCATGAAGTATCACAGCACAAATAGAGCTGTGTAGTCATTAGGTACTTGCTTACAGCATCCCGAGATTGACTTCTCCAAGGGAACCGCTGGCTTTGTTGTAACCTTGGAGGGCCATGGCCAAGTGTCATATGCGCAAGGGGGCGCTTTGAGACATTTCTTCTGGGTTTAATATGCAGGCTGCAACAAAAAATGATTTTCCTGAGTTTTTGAGAGAAATTCTGAAAACGGTAGGCTGCTTGATCTGCGGGTTGGAAAGTATCAACCCATCCACCCTTGTCAAGCTCCGTCATGAGGTGCTGTTGGAGCCTACATGCCTTGTAGGTGCTTGTGCCCTTGACATCATTGATATCCCAGGCGGGAGCATGTGGCAATGACATCGAAACAAACTGCTTGGGATGACCAATTCTTGCAGTCTCTCCCCAGATCAACTTGAAAAGCGTCGGCAGTACGGGGTACTGTACCGTGAATTAATACGTAACGAAGGGCATGTCGAAGTTATTCGTTGAGAAAACCCATAGGCTGGGTAACTCTCAAATTCACAGTGGAAAGACTGGAGGCCTCGGTGACGCAAAAATAATCCAGGAATCTTGCGTGCCACGCCTTGGTCAGGAATTTCCACAGAGGATTCATGGAAACCAACCCTGCTCAGCTTTCTTGGCGACAGCGGTTTCCGACGGCCATTCAGATAATAGGATCCCCAGAATTGAAACTTGGAATCTCTCAATCCTGCCGACGGCATCCCAGCCGAGAGACACTGGACAGGTAACAATGCGAGACGGCTGCCATGAAACTTTACCGGAAGTCAGCCATCGATGGCCTTGGAAGGAACTGCGTTGTCTCACGGGATAGCTCCTGGAGCACCGATATTGTCTTCTCAGAAGGATCAGTTGGTAGCCATGGTTGAGGCGTTTGAGGACAATTATAGAAAGTTTATGTGATTCCCTACTATAGAGAGGAGGAACTTGATGCTTATGCCAATCAAACCGCTGAAATGGTCTTGTGGGCTTACCTTTAGATTCGTGTGATGGACAGAATCAATCCGATTCCGCAATCGGAGGAGGAGATAGGCCAGAATTCCCACGTACATTTGCAGTTCTTACATATTACTTCCTACCTAGTTAGATCACTACTCGAGGGCTTGAGACTAGGAAGACCTATATATTACACTGGGCTCAATGAGGAAGCTGTTGCATGTAGTCACAGGAAATGTATAGGCAGGCTAAGACATATGAACTAACAATGGGATGGTTTCATTTAAGAGTAAAAGAAATACTTCACATGAGGAACAATCTGTTCAAAGCGGCATTTCCCAGTCTGGTTGCAATGTCTTCAGCGGGATCGGACCATTTTGCGCCAGCACAACAAGAGAATAAACCCAAATCAGATCTGAATCGTCAAAGAAAAGGTGAGAAAAAGAAAAGAAAGAAAGAGAAATAATCTCTCAACAACCTACTTCCCATGGCTCTGCCCTTGCACTGTACGTTCGTTGCGGATTGCCTAGCAGTCTTGAAGCCAACGGCATAGTGCTCAATCACCTCACATTCATGAAATATATTGATTGAAGACACTTCGCCCAAGCCTTCCCAATAGCGTAATTCTCCATAATTCCATTCACTGAAGGAACCAACCCCTTAGCCTCCAAAACAACCCCCTCAACTCCGCAAGGCTCAACTCCACTGCCCTTCATCACCATCACCCACGCTAACTCTCTGTATCGCTTCTATCACAGTCTCACACCAAGTGTGCAGATTGTCGAGTAGCTGGGTGGCCGTGAATTGTGTCGAGCCAATTCAGCGGCCGGGGAGCTGGTATTAATGTTGATCGAGTTTGTAGCTCTGGTTGCTCTGGTTGTTGAAGCGGCTGTGGCCGACGGCTCTGTTGCTCCAATCGTCGTTGATATTGTGGTCGCCGAACCCACCTCCAATCCAAATCCGCGATCAAGGTCAGATACTCTCGCAACCTCGGCCCATCGTCATTTCTGATGGTCTGATTGACCGCACGGAAAATGTTCGATTGGTTTTTGGATATCCCTGAGTACGTTGATGCGGCGCCACTGCGTGTCTGAGCCGTATGGGTGTGAGGGCCTGGTACAGTTCGGGACGACCAGCTTTAGCATTTGCTGTGGGCGGTAGGCCTCCTAGAAGCGACGGGGCGGCGCAGACGCAGGGTAATTCTAGTTCTCGAAGGTATACTGATTGGGGGGGGTGTTAGCGCTGCTAGTTACTGGTTGTGCTCTTGCTGGGAGTACCTCAGGTTGGTTATTAGTGCTGCTTGATGGAGGTTCAGAACGTTTCTGAGGTTGGGTCACTGGTGTAGGACGTGGGAATGAAGGCGGTAATGGCTGACCTGGAGCTTGTGCCCTCCTCGGTCGATCGGGGCCAGTCTCAAGGGAGTAAGCTGTGGTCCACCAGCTTGAATAGTTGTAGGATTATCATCGGTTGGGGCCGAAGGAACGAAGATGCGTGGCGGAGCCCAGCTCTTGGCGAAACGGGAACAGAGGGTACCGATCTGGGAGCCACGGTTTGGAAGAGAATCGTTACCTTGGTATTGGTGTAGAGGAGATAGTACTGGGTAAAAAAGGCTTCTTCCTGTTGAATAGATAGGATCTAATCGGTGTAAAGTATACTGTACAAAGGTCTGCGACAGTGAAGTTGAAGCGCATGAAGACAAGTATGTCATGTAGGTAGGCGGATTGGCGAACGGTTTACATACCGCTGAAATCACATGCTACAAGGTCTGTCAACTCATTTATTTCTAAGAGCCAAAGGGTATTAAGGGGTGAAAGGATCAACAGAGAGGTTCATGGAGATTCGAGAACAAAGGTAAGATGTCTCACCGAGACCGTTATCGATGCTTCTAGTTAAGGGGAAGAGCGGGTAGAATCAAGCAAGCTCTGGTCTTGGGAAACAGTTCGTGAATATCAAGTATTTGAGAAACAGCTACAATTGGATACGAAGCGCAAGCACCCCAAAACAAAGAGAAGGTGAAGACAAAATAACAAAGCGAGTACAATATGCATAAAAGGATTATGGATGGCATCTAGGAGGATAGTGGCATTGAAAGATCTCACATATCTTTAAGATCTCTAACAAGGGATTGGCACCATGTCTGAGAAGGAATAAAATAGTTCTCTTTGTCAGTCATTACACGCTCCATACGACGACTCTTCCATCCACGCCGCTTGCTGTTGAAATCCCGTGATGCGTTAATTGTAAGTCTCCTTAGAAATCGAAAGATATAATGGATGAAGAGTGATTACTTACTGCTAAATTTCCTAACCCTTCCTCCAGCTTCTTCATAGACCCTGAGAGTGCTAATGGTATTTTGATGCACAGTCTGGAGCTGAGTGTCATTTTTGGTACTTCCTTTGATATCCATTTGGCGGAATTTGTTCAGAGCACTCTCTTCGCGGACATTGCCGGCTCCTGCCCGTGCTTTGGTGTCCACTGGCCCTACTAATTGCCAGCCACCTTCATTTCCACTGAGACGGTATGCCTCGCAGTCCTGTGATGTTTTAGTCAGCAAAATATTCGGCATTCCAGACTGTAGTTATCGGGGGTCAGACATGTCCAGCGGCAATAATCTCATTCTCTCCATTCCATATCAAACTCATGAAAGGCAGTAAACGAGTGCTGATATTCAACATCGCCCGAGGAGCCTCGTCGGGTGCGCTCGGGTACACAACGGTGACGCTGCTGTCATGGGAAGCGAACGCCAGGGAGTTCCCACTAGGTGAAAAAGCACATCCATGAATCCATCCAGCAGAATCGTTTAGGAATTCACCACAAACGGTATTGAATGGCAGCCGTTCTCCCCAAGCGCTCGGCTGTGGGCGCTCATCGATGCCTTTAATGAAACTGGAAAACACCCTTGCGTGTGAATCTGTAGACCCAGCTGCAAGGAGTACCGAGTTCGGGTGCCAGGCCAGGGTTGTGATGGTACTCCGAATCGGCTTCTTCAGATGCTTCGAGATCCACCAGTCATTCTCCTCTTCGAAATAACAGACGGCAATTACTCGCGCACCAGAACCCACAGCGAATTTTTGCTCGGAGGGAGACCAACGAACAAAGGTCGCGGCACGGTTGATACGGAGAAGTACAAGTGTTGGCTTCCATCCAGAGGGGGTGGGTTCCCAGACATAGGCATTTCTATCTATAATTCAAAGCACATATCTTAGGAACGAGCAAATGAAAACGGCAAAAGTGGTTTGGCTACTGACCCTGGGAACAAGTCACAATTTTGCCACTTTCAAGGGCAATATCCACGCCTGTCACAGTTTTATCGTGGCCCTTGAGCTCATCACTCAGGATATACCCGGAGCCTGATTTCTGGTAAAGGTTGACGACATTGTCCCTGGCTACGGCCAGCGTCTGCTTGTCAGCAGAGAAAGAGTGGTCGGCAATTGGGTGGTGGAAAAGGTGGTGTACTTCGGGCGCGGCCATGTTGGGCGGATCAAGCGTGCGATAGGAGGAGCTCTCTACTATCGCAAGACAAGATATATAGATAAAATATCTTCTGTAATAAAAAATGTTATGTGAACGGAGTGGTTTAAGTGTACGGATGGTTCATGCGGGTGGGTTGATCTGATAACGCTGCTTAGATAATACAGTGTCATGTGATATCCATCTTGAATCCAACTTGCACACCACACAAACCACCAAACAGCGCAGGAGCGTTGACAGAAACCAGCCTCCAGACACCAAGACTGTTGAACCAATTGACGTGCATGGTGATATAACTTCTTTTAAATAAGTTCCGGAGAAGCCACTCTAGCCCAAACTTCTAGAAAAAATGACAACCAAACCTGCCTCCGGGGTGGTGAACGTTGGAGCTCCAAACCAAACGTATGTGCAATACGGATATCGGATATCGGGCACCCCACAGCAGTCTGGCGCATATTTACTGACTACAATACAGCTTATATTGCACAAATCTCCCAGATAAACTTAAGAAGCCCGACTTGCGACTAGCCCTATACACCCTATTCTCGACTTATGGAACAGTCCTCGATGTTGTAGCGATGAAAACAGCAAAGATGCGCGGTCAAGCTCACGTTGTATTCAGAGACATCCAAGCCAGCACTCAGGCTATGCGGGCATTGCAGGGATTTGAGTTTTTTGGCAAGGAGATGGTATGTGCAAATTAGTGTTTATTTTCCAGTTCGTATTTCGAAACAGTTGGGATCTGTGGCCACGTTTCTAATTTTTTTTTTTTTTCCTTCGACGTATAGAAAATCGTCTATGGAAAAGGCAGCTCAAATATAATCGCAAAACTCCGAGGTACATACAACGCAACAGCTACCGGCCCGGCACCTGGCGTGTCTACCGAACTTCAAAAATCCATCTTCAATGCTCCCCCTTCGGCAATAGTTTCCGCCACCACTACAGCACAACCTGCCGCGCCCGAATCCCGTCCCACCAGCGAGGGTCCACAAGGTGTAAAACGGCCCCGTGAGGAAGAAGGAAGCGAAGGCGAGGCACCGATGGAAGAAGATGAAAGCGACGTTTCTATGGAAGCTTCCTCCGATGAAGACTAAACTGACAAAAATGTCCGCAGTCGGAATTTGATAATTCGCGCTCCGTCAGAAAGAAAAAGGGGCCACCTGCTGAGTGCGATTGGTAGCTTCTCTTCTTTCTGGAAATGGAGTAGAGCTTTGATACACCTTCCCCCGCTTTACGGATATCATCTCTCGATAAGGAGAGCGCTCGGAACATGCAAGCCGACGCAATTCCCGACCAAACTAAGCCACAAGATCAGATACATCTCGGTGGTGATTACCTCTCCACTCCCTGCTACTTCCCTTAATGCATCTGGGGTGTTGCAGGGGTGAACAAAATATACCGGAAGGTCTGATAGTGGGTGATGCTGCAGTTTGGTTAGCGTTCTTTATTGTCTTCTTCTTTCTTTGGCGGACATTGGTAGGCTAAAGACACATAGCAAGGGAGTGGGAGGGAGAGAAAGACAAGACGTGGCACCTGAATAAACATACCCCGATGCTCAGACCGCCCATTATGCCAACGCCTTTTAGCTCCGATCGGTACTGAGATGGAACAAGCCGATTGTAAACAACATCGAGAAGGCCTTCTGGGCTCTTCGCAGATACGTTACTGCTGGCGTTGTTTATGTTGTGCAAGAAGAAATACAGGACCGGGACGTGATACGTGGGAGACAGCATGATATTGTATTCTACTTGCAGCTTGGTACTGAAACATGGCTGTCGAATGAGCTCTTCCTGTGTACCATAGATGTTGTCAGAATCTATTCCATAGCGAGCGACGATTCTTCGGCTCTCCCTTTTTTTGTTTTTTCGTTTGCTTTTTTTTCGGGTTTGTATCTTTTTCCACAGAAATGGAGAACGAAAAGTACGTTAAAAGGATCAGATACGAACAGGATCGTTATCATCATCAAGCTCTAGAATTTCAGGCGTATCATCGTTATCTGCTTCTACCTCGCTGTTCTTCAATGTACCACCCATATGTTTCAGATGTTGCGGGGAAGTTGACTTTTCGTCATCGAACTGCTTGTGGATTATCAAAACTACCTCGTCATCCTGGTAAAAAAATTTTGTTCCCAAAATCAGTCCCAGTTAATTAGTTCTCATGCATTCAGTAAACATATTAACATAAAACACCACTTTTCTGATTTATTTCTTACTTGCAAACTATACTTTTTTTCCAAAGTAGAACATGAGTAGCCACAATTATCTCGAGAGTTTCAGCAAGTGTAATACTGTTCCTTATTGGCTGCAAGAAATACAACCATCATGTAGAGTGACAGCCACAGCCACAAAAGCACATACGGAGTACACAACTCTGCTTTTCTTTCCTTTCCTTGCCTATTTTATTTTTTTCATTTTCTTTTGTGGAGCAGATAACAAAAACAAAACATAACGACAGCTCAGAATGGGCTGGCACATTAAAATTACATACCTTCGTTTCCATTCTCACACCTGTCCAAGCCAGGCTAGTATTAAGATCGCTTTCCCGTTGGAGGAAGGTATCGACTCTGGCAACCAGGGCGCGACATGCAGTTGTGAACTCATCCCGTGTCAGATGTGGGAAGCAGGAAAGCGGCGGCATGGCTCTCCCTGGGAAATGATTCTGAGTAAACATTTAAAAGAGAGGAAATTCATTGGATGGTCAACAATATTTCGACTTTCGTATTCCCTTAAGTGAGTTTCCCCATGGTGAGATGGGAGCCTACCACGGAGAAAGGTCCAAGACCTGTGGACTTTGTAAGGATGTAACGGAGTAAATGGGGCGGGGAACGAGGGGCCAAAAAGGAAAAGGGAAAAGGAAAAAGGGGAAGTAAAAAAAATTAAGAAAAAGTAAAGAGTAAAAGACTTGATCGAGATCGGGTCGATTTGGGTCTTTGTTGGCTAATGGGTTTGTTTTTAATGCGGAGTATATCTTTTCTATTTCGGTCCCCCTGGGACTCTTGTTTGGCGTAACTTACTCAGCTGCGGTTGCTCGAGCGTGCCCGATTTTGCGTATCGAAGTTGGACTAGAATCGATTATTGTGGATTGTGTGTTAAAGCACTGTTAGGAAAAGCTTCCCTATTCGTGATGCAGCAACTCCAAGGGTGAGAAATATAATGATTTGATATGCGTTGTCCTCGCGCAAATGTTCTGATATGCAGCTAAATAAGTGTTGGCGGCAGTTCCATTAAGGTTTGTGGATTATTCATCCTCTGCCTATGGAGCCTCTCAGCCTCCAACCAAGTCAGACATCAAACCATCAACCATCAACCACCACCACCGCCCCCGCCACAACAACAAGAACAAGAACAACAAACAACAAAACAACATGGCAACATCGTGCCAACATCGTGCCAACATGCCAACATCATGGACCAAGGTCACAATCCTCGAATTAACATCGTAATTATGAATGTGAATGTGATCGTGAACATTTACAATGATCTGTTCTCATCTTTCATCCCTCCCCAACCAAGGAGCCTCCCCCATTGATCTCTCTGGCACATAGCACGCTAATACATTTGCCCAGATCTACCCGGCTTGGCTTCGATCTGCATCGAGTCCGGTCCAATCGTAATCTCACCAGCTGGCCCGTAATGTGAGTCTCCTGGTGTCAGAGTGAGGGATGAATGAGTGCGGGATCGAGTTGAGGGGGAGGGGGTTTTTCTCTCGCTTGTCATCACCAGTAGTGCTCCAACTACTGAGACCGAAACTGGCAATCTTGATTCACCCGATCTCTCTTGTTCCAATCAATATCTTGCCAGCCTGGCTGGTCACTAACCTGTTTGATATATGTCTTTTGCCTCTAGATCGTGCATTGGCTTTGCGTGATTGACCTTCTAAACTTCATCTGGTCGAACTTTTGCGCCTGCTGCATGTCAATCCGTTTTTATTTTGGTCCTCCGTGGGCGAAGATCGCACTGCCCTCACTTGTACTATCCCAGCAGTTGGGATCTACCAAGATTACCTGTCAATGATAGCCCTTAATGAAACCCCCACTCCTACCACGGAATTAGCCCTAATTCAGGTTTTGCTTGGTGGTTAACCAAATCTGGATATTTTTATTTTGTTTATCCTTGAAATTGCAGCAACATCGCCCTGTTGATCGGTGTCCGTAGGAACCGTGTTTGTGCAGCCGTCATTCATATTCTCTTTCAACCACTGTTCTCGATCTGCTTCATAAGCTGCACCCCGCATCTGCCAGTTTCAGCCACATCCTTTTGCCTGTTTATTTTTTAAAATTATTATTTTTATTCTCTTTTTCTCTTTTTCGTATTTTTTTTTCTATTTTCCTTCTCGATCCATTCCAGGTCATTCGAACGCTTACGTCGTCCTTCCTTGCATTGAGTCCAACATAACTTGATACCCATTTATTTAATTTGGTGAAAAGCGCTGTCTTTTGCGTCACGACTATAATCTTCATCCACTTTCCTGAGCTGATCCAGCTCTCCTCTCGCTACCTACTGCTCCCGTAGCCCGGCGAACTTGAGACAGATCCATGTGACCAGATGCTCTTCCCCTCTTGTTTTTAAGAGCTGTTGTGGTAGAAAAACAGGGATTCATCTTCATTATATCATTCTCTTTTATCATATTTGAGCTGCACCTAAGGCTTCTGACATATGCAGGCAAATCTTGTACATTGCTTTCCTTGTCTCGTCGCGTGTCAAAACTGCATCAGTATTCACACTCAACTTACCCACGGCCTTTCCCTCTCCATACTTCAAGCTTAAATCCCCGTATCCCTGACTATATTGCTTCCAGCTGTGATTTGGGCCCCAACTGAGGACAGTTTAGGCGGGCCATTTTTTTACTGTGCCGAGCTCTTTCACAATCGATTATCTTTAGGCCGAGCAACACTGTTAACGATATCACAAACGGTAGCAATGGGAAACACGCAATCTGCTCAACCTATCCACAGCCAAAAGCGACCTCGACGCTCCAATCGCCTCTCAAAAGCCCCCGCAGATTACGCTGATAACCAGTTTAAAACTACATGGGATCAGGAACTTTTTGTTGAATCTCCCCCTCTGAGCCCGTACAGCGCGTACAGCGCATACAGCCCTCACAGCCCTCACAGTCCTCACAGTCCTTGGCTTGATTCCCAACCTGCGCATTCCCCCGAGCTAAGGTGGCCAATTAACGAAATCCTAGCTGCGGAGCCTTCTTCTCCTGCATCTCTTCGTCCTAGCCACGCTTCTGGAAATCAAAGTGCCTGTGATGATCGAAGGACGAGGTCCAATTTTGGGGAAATAATCGGAGAATTCAAACGCCGAATGTCTCGATCGGGATCACGGACAAGGGATGCGCCGTTCTCTCTTACCCCAGAATTAGATATAATAGATGCCCGATTTTCTCAACAGTTTCCAGCTGGCGGGGGTAACATCCAAATGCCAGAACCGGACAGGTCATTTGGTTTGGGAGTGTCTACCCGAGATGGATTCCCTACCACTGAAACCCATAGGTTCCCATCGATCCGTAGGCTTTCATTGTATAACCCTGGGAAAGCCACGAGATCCCCCAAAAACCTGCTACAGACCATCTTTTCGCCGCGCAGTACGGAGCAAGATGGCCGATCCTTTTCATACCGGTGCCGGGATGGCCATGTGCCAATGCGACGGACATCAGCAGATACTTTCTTCTTATATGAAATGACTCGCTCTTCCCCGTTACGAGCGTCCACCCCTAGCGATCTTGAATATTCCCATCTGGGAAGGTTGAAACTTGGCTCTCTTCGCGTTGTAAATGGAAGTGCGTCACCAGCCCCAAGTGACCGTGTTACAGGGAGTGTGAGACGCCAATCATTTTCAGACATGAAAAGTGTACGCCTAGATCGCCGCAGCTCTAGTGATTTGCTACGCAGCCGGAGCCGGGATTGGGTAGATTCTTATTCTGCAACTAATTTACCACAAGCAGAGTATGCTCAAAGTTCCCATCTTGAACCGTCGCCTAGCAGGTTAAGAGCCCCGCGAATTGACCGCAGCAAAAGCCCTCTGAGATCGGAATATGGTGGGCTGTTAGAAACACCATCAACCGTAAAACAGGATGCTGGTCTCCCGGTGTTTAGACTCTCTTGGCCGAAAAGCCCGGAAACATTTCTGGACATCCCTGCTGGGAGCATAGAAGACCAACCCTTTGATCTAGATACACCACCAATCACAGCGCCCAATGAACATAGTCAGGCCCTCCGGAAATTTTCCAATACGGATGAATTTAATGATGATCCGTTCGTCGCCGAGGATGTGGAACTGGTGTTGGCGGGGAAGGATGAGGTGGTTGAGTGCAAAGATCACGACGAGATGAATCGAGGCCGTTCGGTGGGGGGTTCAGCAGGGAATGGCTCTGTCGCCGTAAGAGGTCAAAAAACGTACCCGCTGACCAAAGCAGATAGCGGGTACAGCTCCGCTTCTTCAAATAGATCCATTCGGGACCACAAACTGGCATTGACCAAAAGGGGCGGCATCGAGGATGAGGAAACTACTGGACAGCCAAGTACAGTATTTTCTGGAGCCAACAATGCCATTGAAGAGTGCAATGAAGCAAGCACTTCAAGACCCACTTCTCGACGGAGGTCCCTATCAGAAACGCCTCCACCTGTCCCGCGAAAGGATACTCCTCCCCTTTTAAAAACCCGTAATTTGCACGAATTTCATTCGAAAACTGAGGAACTTCCACTTGTTCAAGCAAACGCTAGTTTCTCACAGCGCGTGTGCCACATCAGACCACTCTCTCTCGATACTCCAAAACGGACCCCGGTATCTACGCCGATCTTATCTCCAACGCCGGTAGATGGAGCGTTCCGTTCGTTCCTCACCGATAATACTTTAGCGACGGAGCAAAATTCTTGGCTATGGAGCCCCGATCCCTCGCAGCGTAGTCCTTTGGAAATCTTAGAGGCCAACTATAGCTGTCCCATCCATGTCCAAGCGAACGAAAACACCACATCCATTCATCGATCTACATCTGTTCAGACCAAAAAATCAAACAACCTAGCCCACTTTTCTCATCCACATCCTCTACAAGCACACAGGATCCACCGCCCACAGTCAATGGTAAATCTAAATAAAGAGGACTGCGCGGCGGATCTGGAGCCAGACCTTTGTCATCTTCAGCAATACCAGGAACAAAAACAAATCCGGGAAGAAAGCCAGGGGGGCGTTCGCGGCTCCTTTTTCCGGCATCGAAGCCGTATTGAAAAACGAAAAACAGCCCCTGGTGATCGCACAAACTTCTTCATTCATCGACGAACAGAGTCCAAGCCGATCAATGCCCCGACACGGGTACTGGAAAACGATGCAGCTCCAACCATAACAACTAAATCCATGTGTCACAACGGAACTCCACCTAATCCCAGATTGGACCGTGACCTACCTCCGATTCCGTCCACCGAGCACAAACCTGGATCGTTGATGTTGGATCATACTACGTCGTCCCGTTGGGACTCAAGCGGCGATACTAGCAGCGACAGCAATAACAGGAGCTCAAACTATAATAACGATAATGATAATAATGAGAGGGAACACAACCAACCCCCTTCTACATTTACGGGGCCGTTCCCGGTGCAGAATCCGAGGATGTTTGTTAAACCGAAGCGAAATTTCGTACCAAGGGTGGAGGGGAGGAGGGACCCGTTCTTTTGTGTTGGGTTTCCGCAGTCGCAGCGGCAGTCAGGGGTTGAGTGAGTGTATGAGCACTTGAGTGGTTTCGAGGTCTGATGTTGCTCCCTTGCTTGTTTATATATTCATGTGCTGAGGACACTGAAATGAGAAACTCATTTATTTTATATTCGTTATCATTTGCAAATTTACCATTATTATTATCGTTACTGACATTTGCCCTATTTGTCTCCTTGCCTTTTCAGTTCGCGGAAACCTTTTTGGCAATTTTTTTTTTTTTCCTATTCAATGCATGCACTGGACGAATGGTGAACAAATAAGGACAATCAGACAACAATGAAGAACGGCCTAGAGCTATTCATTTGGTTTCAATTTTCATATGCGAATTGCAGGTGGAGGAGCGTTTCATTATACAGCTACTTTCTTAACTTCTTCTAGCATATACGAATACGGCCGCCCTCCTTGTTGTTATTTTTTGGATATATTTCATTTTTCGTTCATTTGTTTTGACGTGGGCTTTGCCTGTTGCTAACCCTGGGGCTAAATCATTTTTCTTATCCATTTACACGACCCTTTTAAAACATCTCTTCCTGTATACCTATCAGCAAGATTATACAATTTTTTTCCTTCCCCTTTGTTCCATTCATACCATGTCTATTGTTTATGCTCTGATAATAGCACTTGAACTTCAGGTAGCCATTAATTCAATGTCTTGGGAAATGGTTCAGAGAAGAAAAAAACAAAAAAATCATATATTTATTCATATTTCTGGATAACTACACAACGGTCAATTTTTCATTTGAGATATTACCAGCTCCTGAGGCCCGAAGGTATTTTTCGCGCAGCATTTTCACACAGCATTTTCAACATTCTCATTACTACATTAATTAAACAAACATAAACGCTCCCAAATGCAAAGAATCGGCTTAACAATCAAAAATCCACATGTTGAGCAAATAAATATTAACCTCCCAAACAAACTCAATGCAACACTATCAATCAATCAATCAGTAAACCAATCCAATAAATGCATCAAATCAGACAAACAACACGAGTTATACAAGTGGCTCAATCTTGATATCCTCCTAGTCATACAAGCATCAACATCCTATACTTCCCTGCACTGTCCTACTCAATACTAATCTTTTTCGAAGCCGGTGCCACAGCTTTTGGAACCGTAACCGACAAGATGCCATCCTTCAAACTAGCCTTAACACCATCCTGATCAACTCTAGTGGGAAAGCTGAATGTGCGACTAAACTCGCCCACAGAGCGCTCAGAGACCCAGTACTTCATACCCTCGGGGGCATGGACGCCAACTTCCTGCGACTTGCCACCTGTCCTCGTCACCGCGGTGGTTGATGTCGTCGCCTGCTCATCCTCGACGGTCGGCTGGCGGGTTTTCTTGCTGCCATGGGCCGCGCCGCCAGATGAGGCGGTGTATTCTCGTTCTGAGCGGCCCTTGACAACGAGGGTTTGAGAATCAGTGAACTCGATATCGATGTCCCTTTGATTGATGCCTGGTAGCTCGCCGTCGAGGTGGTAGGCATCTTTTGTTTCCCGGACATCGAAGCGGGGTGCAAAGGTGCGCAGGCCGCCGGAGACAGTGGGCTCAGCGCCAGCACGGTGGCTTTCGTAGTCGTCTAGAAGACGGAAGAGAGGTGCGAAGTCGCCAGCGGGGAAGCGGGGGAAGAAAGACATGTTGCGTGTTTGGTTGATGTTGTGAACCTTGGGGATGTTCCTTGAAGTGGTGGGTTGAATGTAAGGACTACTTGGTCCTGTGGTGGTGAGCTTGGTAATGCGGTACGCCGGGGAAGTCAGACGTGGCTGGAATGGGAGTGTGTTCTTCAAGGGTTTAACAGATCGACAAGAAAACATATGAGGGTAGTCGCGGGGCTTTTTGGATGATTTAGTAGTTTTTAAATGGTCTAGTCATCCAAGGTGTTTCGATATAGATATTCCGCTCAGCTCTGAATACTTTATATTTCTGGTGAGGAAATAGAAGCGGCAATTCGCTGGATATCCAGCAAGCTTATATGCTCGCCGGGTCGACGGCGCATGGCCAGCACTCTCCTGACGTCCCCTTTACGTCACAGGCTGCGGGATACTTCGCGACGGCGCTGGAGTCTTCTGGAAAGTTGTAGGGCTCGGTCGAATTGGGTGGAAGCTTCGGCAGCGAGTCACGTGACGGTTATTATTTCCCAGGGATCTTCAGCTGGAAAGCTGTAGAAGATGCGGAAAATATTGATTTTTTGGAACAGCCCTGCAAAAAATAAATGACAAGGACAGAGGACCAAGCAGCGGAAGTTGGGCGGCTGCCGCGTCTTGCTTGCAACTGTATGATAATTTTACGATGCGGGAATGTTCCAAAGTTATAATCATCACTGCCGAACATTCCGGATTCCGGGAGATGAGTACATTTCGATCTGGCGCCGGCCTCGTCGTAGAAGGTACTCGATGGCTGTGAAATCTTTCTTGCTGATGCTCATGTTCTTGTGGAATTCCTGTCTATTAAGACGCAGTGCAATTAGGATGGAG
This sequence comes from Emergomyces pasteurianus Ep9510, assembly GCA_001883825.1. NCBI lineage: Eukaryota > Fungi > Ascomycota > Eurotiomycetes > Onygenales > Ajellomycetaceae > Emergomyces > Emergomyces pasteurianus. The sequence goes on from LGRN01000361.1 coordinate 19,097, forward strand.
CCTTGTTTGTTGAAATAGTATTAGTGATCCAATGGCTGTACGCACCGAGCAAACTTTTTGAAGTTGGCCTGAGACTCCTGCAGATTGATCAATTATCAATTAGCTTCCATATAAGTAAGTATAAATATAGCAATAATACATACCTTTGGTTTCTTTCTAATCTCCCGGAAAGCGAGTCTGTATAGAGAGCAGACTTCCCGCTGTAGCCCGGATAGCTTCTTCATGGCCGGAGAGCGCGTTTGGAAGCCGAAATGGAAGAAATATTCCTCCTTTGTTTTGCAATCGATAGCGAGGGCTACGAGTTTAGTTAGATAATAGTAGTGTGGCGTGAATGGTTTGATTTCGAGAATTCAAATATTTAAAAAAAACAACAAAAACTATTTAGAAGAAGCTACAAAGCCGCTAATAAATAATCTTGGAGCTAAAAATGCAGGCAGCTCAAGCCCCCAGTAGACACCAACAAATCAATCAACAATCTTCCTGGCCGAATTGCGGGGAGAAACTGGAGAATTACAAGCGGATAATATTCCCTGCTGGAGAGGGAATTGAGGGATCGAGGAATTGAGGAGTGTTTTTATATTGGTTTCAATATTTATTTATTACACTTCATATATTCTGTCAGAATTGATACCACCTTTGTGGCTCCGAGAGCAGGAGATGTAGCTTGGAATATATATACTCTTTCAAGTTCCTACAATATATTCGCCTCTCTTCCGTGCTCCTCTTTTAAACATAAAGGAATAAATAAATAATTAATAAAAAGAGGTACCCGCAATGCCTCCCTTTTCGGTAAATAAGCCCGGCATACACAACCTCCAACCTTATTAATATCAACACACCTACCAGTGTTTGTATCCTATTGCCCTGCTAACACCCTCATGCCAGCGCCTCATCCGTTTCCTCTCTAAAGATGGCCGAATCTACTACGGCGACCCCCTCCTCCCCGCCCACACCACCGACATCTCGCACGCCACCGCTGCCCGCCTCATCACCGGCGACATCTTCCACTCCCCAACCCTAACCAGCGCCACAAAACCCATCTCCCGTCTCCTCTCCCCGCTAGCCCACACAGATATAGCTTCCATCCGCTGCCTCGGCCTCAACTATGCCCAACACGCCGCGGAGGCGAACCTGCCCGTCCCCAAATACCCTGTCTTATTCTATAAACCCCCGGCGGCGCTTGCGGGGCCTGGTGATGATATCCCCGTCCCGGGCATTGCGCAGGAGTGTCCAGGTGTAGACTATGAGTGTGAATTAGTCATCGTTATGGGTAAAAAGTGTCGTGATGTGTCTGAGGAGGAGGCGTTGGAGTATGTACTGGGCTATACGGTGGGGAATGATGTGTCGCATCGGGAGTGGCAGCTGAAGCGTGGGGGCGGGCAGTGGGGGTTTGGGAAGGGGTTTGATGGCTGGGCACCGGTAGGGCCGGGCATTGTAACGACGAGGGTGTTGGGCGATGCGGGAGATTTAGAGATCGGGACGAGGTTAAATGGTGTGGTTGTGCAGAGGAGCTCGACGAGGGATATGATTTTTGGGGTGAGAAGGACGGTTGCTTGGCTATCTAGGGGATGCACATTGGGGCCAGGGGATTTGATTTTCACGGGGACGTGAGTGCTTAACTTTCTTTTCTTTCTCTATGGGTTGGGCTACCGGGATGATCTAACTTTGTTATGCTGGTAGGCCTCAGGGAGTCGGCATGGGCAAACACCCGCCGGTATGGTTGAAGCATGGTGATAAGGTGGCGGTATCTCTGGAGGGTGTGGGCACTTGTGAGAATAGGGTCGTTTTCGAGAGCCATTCCACTAAGTTGTAAATGGGTGGATGGGTATATGCAATGAGAATAAATAAATTGGACATCGATTTAGTCAGGTTATGGCCCAGCTACAGTGGATTAAGGTCACTATCATAACTGGAACGGGAATTGGTGCTCTAAGATAAATATATGGGACTCTACTTGGAAAGCATCCAGAGATCTAGAAGCAACTCATATTACCACGTAGAAAGGGTCCGAACAAAGCTTCTTTAAGACATAACAGCGCGAATCAAATACAACACAATATCTTAAAAGGCATAAAACAGAAAAAACCCCTGAAACCCATTCCCACTCACCACCTCACCACCTCACCAACCCCATCATATCAGTCAATTCAATTAGTCGTCCTCCCATAACCTCTAATGCCCTCAGCAAACGCCCAACTCTGGTTCTCCAACTTCTCATCCTCCTTAATATCTACACCATCCTTCTTGACCACCGCAATCGAATACCGATCCGTACTCCTCGCATCACGATAAAACAACACCTTCAAACACTCCTGTAACGCCTTAACTGCGTGCTCCTCTTTAATCTCCTCTATTGGCTGCTCTGCCGGAAAGAGCCTCCGCAGCACGGGGATGGCCAGATGAGCTCCAAACCCCGTAGCCAGATGGGGTGCAGAGTACGTGTTTCCCAGCAGATCAACGGAGCTGAGGAATGGCTTTTCGTCGCTGTCAAAGCCTGCAACGAGAATGTTGTTCCACAGTGGATCAAACTCGGAGCGCCGCTTGTACATCACTTTTGACAGATAGGTGTGCAGGTTCTGTGCATTGAGGGAGTGGCCGTAGGTTGAGTAGTTTTCTCTGATGTCCAGCGAAGTTAGGAGGCGATCGATGTATTGCATGTCGGACACGTCACCGCCGAAGCCGATCACGGCCGTGTCGTCGAATAGACGTAGACGTTTGATGTCCGTGAACCGGGCGAGGGAGCCGTAGGATGCTATATAATGTAAGATTAGGCATATGTCATTGTCATATTGTGATATTGGGAGATATAATAAGAGCAGGGAGCTATCATACCCAAATTATCTGCTGCGATTGCTACGCCGCCGTTGAACTTCACCGCGATTACCGATGTTCCTGTTACTGCTGGCGACTGCGTATGGGTCTGGAGAGCGGAGGTTTTGAGATATGAGTGGTCGTAAGAACCGTAGACATCATTCCTGGGCTGTGGGCGTTTGAGAATAAGCAGTTAGTCATTATATTCAAACGTAGCGGAGCTGGAGACTTGGGGGAGCTCACTCGTCCCCATGCTTGAGGGAAGTGGTTCATCGTGTTGATGGAGTGGAGCTGGGAGCTGCGAATAAGATTAATGACTGGTATTAGATCTCGGGTTCCTCAGAATTGTACAGATATATGGAAGATAAATCGTGGATATGTTGTAGAATATGTGGGAATCAGTCAACAGGGTGGTTGCGTCTTCCCCAAAGAAGCTCGGTCAGCAAGCGCCGCGCTTACGGAGCTCGCCGCGGCTAAATAATCTGGGAGTATACCTTTAACAAATATATAAAAAAATGCACGACAGGAACCAAAATTAAGGATTTCTCCGGTGGGGTGTAAAGTACCATGAAAGTAATAAAATAGCATAACAACATATCAGATCTGATATCCTATATGTAATTCGCGTTCTTGTTCTCAACCAAGTCCTGAAACTCCCTCTGCAATACTCCTTACAACGCCGCTAAATATCCATTGATATACTAATACATGCCCCAATAAATATCACCCATATTGAAAATGCCTCTGTTAAGACGGAAATAAAGCAAAAAAATATCTGACACTGAAAACAATAAAAAGTACCCTCGTCACCTGGAGCGCGACCGTTTCTTTCTCGGTCTCCGCTCCAAATCCGTCGTCCTTTTGCCCCGATCCCGGTCAGTATTCATTGGTGAGCTCGTTTTCTCCCTACTTAGCCCCGCCATGACCCTTTCGGCAGCACTAGGTCTCATCTTCACACTGGACGGTGTCCCCGTTCGACTCGAGTCTCCGGACCCGCCCGCTCCTAATGCGCCTCCAGGAACAAAATCAATTGTCTCCCTTGGTCCCGATCCCGATGCCTTCTTCTCCTCTATCTTCCGTCGCAATTCCTGCTGGCTTTTGAGTAATTCCTCCTTATAGCCCCACGGCGGAAGTGTTGTGACAGGGTCCCAGAGATCTTTGGGGAGGGAGGTGGCATACTGCGCTTGCGCATCAATACCGGCGTGTTCCATTAATTTGGCGAGTAGGCTTGGGTTTCGTAGAGAGGAAGAGCTGGCAAGTTTCTCGTTGAAGTGAATGCCTTGTCGCTTTAGAGAGAGGAAATGGGCGAATTTCTGGTTGGCAGCTGGGTTTGGGGAACCTGGGGGTGAGGGGGGGATATCGAGGTTGGGGAAGGGTGGGAGTGTCATGTCGCGCAGTAACGCGCGGTTTGAGGAGAAGGGGGATGATTTCCGGGAGGGGAGTTGAGGGCCGATGTTATTATCATTGGGTGGAGAGTGACTTTTGGGGTGTTGGAAGGGTCCGAGTAGATGTGAATCGGGATGTTCAGTGCTACTACCAGTGTGGATAGGCTCTCGATAACCACCGCGATTTTTTTCTATTTGGAGACTGTCAGACATGGCACCACATTAACTGGACGAAAAAGCATGTGAAGATAGGTGGATCATACCGGCGGGCTGAGCTATTTTATCTTTTGTAGAATCTGGTGGTTGCTGTGTACAGTGGTCAGCATATCTACTAATTTATCAACGCGCAATACGATAAATATCGACTGCTAAACGGCTCACCTGAGTCTTCTGAGCTTTTAATGGAGTGCTGTTTTCAGCCTCATCTCCACTGCTGCTTCCATACGCCGTCAGGCCAAGCATGGTATCTCTGTCCAACAAACAAGATGTAGAGAGCCGATGTTTGTCGAGTCTGGGAAATTATTCCGTACAGCAGGTGTATTTTAAGCGCTCGGCTATTATTACATGGACAGCTTGCGTACCAGCAGAGCTTGTATCAGAGGCTCATACTCCTAATACTACTAGTTATAGTTCGCTTCCGACATTTTACAAATAGTTGGTAATCTCATATACGGAGTACTGTAACTACAATATACTGTATAGTAGTATAACATAATTCAAGGTGCTGGGTGAAATATGAAGTGCACAAAACACTTGTTTCGGTGTGTTTTTAAATACGTCACTGCTCAAGGAAAAGTCAGCGACACAGCAAGTACACCAAATCCGGAACCATTTCTACAGAGACAAATATATAATCTCCGATTGATACATTGATGGCCGGAAATTCCCCATTTTGCTTTGGCAACCCCGCATGGTATTCTAGAGAAGGATTTATCGTAGCACATACCTGGACACGGCAAAAAGCAACAATCAATAAGCGAACCGAAACATGCAAAAGTCGTGGTTTTTGCAAAAAAAAAAAAAAAAAAGGTTCTATCAATGTGACTCCGTAGGTACTGTGTACATACATGATCTTCCAGCTTAGCATTGTATCCAGTCGCCAAGCTATTGAGGTTTTTTGATGGCGGAAAATCGATGATCTGGATGGATCTCATTGGCAAATTTGTGACAGGATGAGCAAAGATCAAAATCATCGCAATCTCGACATTTGTACCGTATGCCGTAAATCGTCTATAATGGCATGTGTCAGCGGCCGTTTGTGAACAAGAGGCTATATTTTATTTTATTTTATTTTCATTCGGTGACCTTTTCGATTCTTTTGCCCTGGGAAAAACTTGACTAATTCTTACCTCGTAGCACTGATCACATTTGACACCGTAGTGCCGGATAAGGTTGTAGGTTTTGAAACCGTGGTCTTTATGCTTCGAGTCCGTTGCTTTGCAGGCTGTACAATAGTCGAAGTCAGGGCAGACGCGGCATGAATACCGCGTGCCAAAGATATTCTGGCGTCAATTGCGTCAGCGTGTCTTGCACTTGATGGATTTCCTAAATCATTGAACAGGTATTATAGGTAACTTACCATATCGCAGCCGTCACAGAAAACGTCTTTGTGCCAGGCTGATTCTTCTTCAAATCCAATGTGGACGACCCAAATCCGCTTCCCTTTGACAGTCCCTTCATTGACCAGTATTCTGATCCAGGTGTCCTCCACAGCAATCCCAGAGAGCCTATCCCCCTTATAGACCCCTTCACATGTCGTATCCATCCAATCCGTACCCATCATGACATGGAAGTCTTTCATAGTCGGTGTCCCGAAGGACCTGGCCGAATATCTCTGGCCTCCAAACTGCACCACGGGATTGAACATGGAATCAAAGCCTACCTTTAGGTTTTCCGAACGGCCAGAACTCATCTTGTACCTGATGATACCAGCGGTTCCGCACTGCCCCGTGGGTATCACAAGAAGCCGTTCTTTGTGATCCCACTCGTTCCAAGACATGACATCAAATTCAGCTTCCGGTTTGGTATCGCGCGCTGGGAAATGACGGAGCCAGAATCCGTATATTTTCTCTGGCAATTTCGGCTTTCCTGAAATTACCTGCCTTACATAGATTCTTCGGTATTCGCACTTTGACGCAGGCGAGTTGAATTCGGCAAGATACTCGCCGTCAAGCATTACCCTCGCATATTGGTTATTTTCTGGGAGAAATGTCAGAAATATACCTAGGCGATTTTTTGCCAAATCCATTTGGGCATCCAGAACAGCAAAATAGGTGTCCATTGCCCATGGTATCATTATAACTTCTATTGAAAGGCCCAAATTTGTCATAGAATATGGAGAGCAGTTCCAACTCATCACAGGTCGAACTATGTCCCCACACTCAGCAAAGGCGGCCGGCGATTTTGCCAGCAGCCCCTGGTAAGTTTGGCTGTCAGAGATCTTCCAAGCAAATAATGTTTGATCATCTGACTGCTTCATTATTTCCTCCTGCAACCGGATAAAAGCCTTCTCCTTCTCGCCGTATAAGATGGGCATGTTGATATCAAACAGTTTAAGAAGGCTATATGCGATATCCTCAACTTTCGTCGTGGTTCTTTGAGATGCCCAGGACATTCGTTGCGCAACACTAAGCTCTTGGGGAGCGAGCTCACCGGTAAGCACCTTCACTGGAATTCCCGTGATGGAAGATATTTCATCTTTTAAGTCCACTTTTGAACCCAATTTCTGCCATTCGGTGTTGAAGAATTGTACCTCGGACGGCGCGATAAGTTCTTGCAGCGTCCAGCCTCTGGTAAACCAAACACTCGAACTAAAAGTTGAACTTTCCGTGACCGATGATTCTGTCACATCATTGAGATAAACGTAGCAAACCGCTGCACATCGGTACCATTCGTACATGGAGTTGATAGACTCAGATAACTCCGCACTGCTGCTCTTGTCAATACAGCAAGTGTCCACCCAGATATAGCCTAGGCTATCTCTAAGGGCCTGGGCGCAAGTGTCGGATAGCTTCTTGAATCGCGGTTCCGTAAATGCCGGCGATCCTTCTAGGTCGCGAAGTACCACCTCTTGGGCTTGCCATCTGTGGGAAAGAATGGCGTATGGTGGAATGGAATCATCAGCAAACTCTTCAAGTTGAAGGGTTTTGGTGTTGAGAAGACGCATGGCAATAGAGGTAAAGTGGGAAGTTCCCTAATCTGTATTCAAAATGCCGTATTAATTGGGTTGCGTTGTGCGGATCGAACACTGGGTAAGATATATCTGGGTTCAGATTTGAAGTTAGACTACTTCACGATACTCTCTCCGAGTTCAAGATGCGGCTCGGGAAATGGATGATGACCAGGAACAATTTGTCTTTATAACGTTCCTGTCCGTCCTTTTCCTTCTCCCGCTCCGCTTCCCTGCTATTATGCGGGGCATTTCTTCAGTGTCGAGATACGAAGTTGTTTGGTGGTGTTGTTCACATTGCCCACTAGCTAGGCCTTTTTTGGCATAAACAAATAGCACTTTCGCATTTTGTGACTGATAACTCCGTATTCCCAGACCTCGCCTAATTTCCTTTTGCAGTATAGCATGCCCATTTAGAAAAGATGGCTTCATCTAACTCCGTAGAGGCTGCAGCTCTCTGACTTGAGGGCTCGAAACATTAGTCAGCTTAGTCAACTGTTCATTCTTCATGATGTTTGTCTTGTTTGTCCCGGAGTTGGTACATGCATGTCGTGTTTCAGAAAGTAAGTACAGTAGGACCTCTATATAACGAATCAATCTTGGAAGCCTTTTCAATTCATTATATAGAGGGATTCATTATATAGAGCTAGCATACAAAAAAAGCCTGAATATCCTGCTGCTGCCGGTTTTCAAGTCTTTGATCTTCTAGTCTTCTCTCATAGTGATTTAATCGTTGAATGAGCTCTGTATCTCCTTTATCCTGCTGCTCTTCATACAAGCAAAGCTTTTTTATCATATCAAGAATCTTTGTATTAGTGATTTGTATATTAAATTTCATATGTAGTGTTTCCTTCTCTTTTTTCTCTTTCTCTAGCTCTAGCTGCTCAATTATATGCTGCTCAAGATCTTCTAGAGAGTCATTCACTACTTCCTTCACTGAGTTAAGAAAGTTCTCAATATCCATTGGATTTTGAATTGCGGAGATCGTACAGAGTCTCTGAAACTCATTAGAGATCTGTATAACAGAAGAATCTTCTGCTAAAACAACTGTTTTTCTAAACAAGGCCTTCTGAAAGCAGTGTTTAATCGTAGTGATTGACATATTGATATTCCAAGCCTGCATTCCCCATCGTAGAGCTTTCAAAACGTTTATTAAAGAAAGAGGATCGTGATCGAACTCGTATTCTTTAAGCATATAAAGAATCCATTGTCGTTTTCAGAAGCGCTTTCAGAAATATATAATTCCTTGATCTAGAGGCTGATATTTGCTTGTTGCATTCGGTGGAAGTCAAATAATCAATGTGTTTCATAGAGGATAGAGACTTTTATTAATATTTTCAACTGCTAG
>LGRN01000362.1:0-27778 GCA_001883825.1 Emergomyces pasteurianus Ep9510
TGATTTGTAACTGCTAAAGCAGCTAAAACAAGTTGATTTGAAGCCATAACTGATAAAAATATAAATGTACAAAGATTGAATTGAAGGTTGAGACTGCATCATTCTTATTGGTGTCTACTAAACAAACTATATCACATGACTTAGTGGCCCAGGTGGTGGTGTGGCCCATTTGGTGGTGAAATACGTTACATGGTGTTATTACATAAGCGAGCAGTTCTTTCTCTTCTATCAAAAAGAATATTTCAGATGTACCAGAGACGAGTTAACGACGAGAAAACTTGTGATATAGTACTTCTCTCTTCTTTCAACATTCCTTTTTATTATACTGAAAGAGGACATGGATCTATGATCTTTATTACTTTCTAATTGTTGTCGTATATGCATTCTCACTGCTGAAGTATTGTGATGTCTGTTTTTTTTGCCAGCATATAAAAAGCTCTGGAAGATGAAGAAGAATGGGCTGTTGAATTTCTCACCTTCCATTATTCGGTGACATTTCAATCTAAAATAACATCATTACATCATGTTTATTCTCGTATGTCCTCGGTTTTTATCAAAGGTTCTCCTACGAAGATTGCAGCCGAATTCTCATGCTAGATGTCTATTAGACAACGATCTCCGACCTGGTCCAAATTTCCCCCGAAGACTTTTCAAAACTCAGCGCTGTTGCAATCGAGGATAATATTAATGAGAAATATGCAAATAAGGTATGACATATGACTTCAACAGGCCTTCGTTGATCTTTTTTCTGTAAACTAACTTCTCTTTATCGCACAGGTCATCCAAAATGTTGGCTTATGCATTGGATTTTACGACTTGCTGGAGTCCTCTGATGGCCTGATTGGACACGGCACTGGCCTTGTCAATGTTAACGGTATGCATAAATCGTGTAATGCACAAAATGGGGGCTCTCGACCCAGCTTGCATGCGGCTTTTCGTACTTACATGTTTTGGGCTAGTTAAATTCCGATTAATCGTCTTTCGCCCTTTCAAGGGCGAGATTATCCTGGGGAAAATCACCAGTGGAACCGAGAACGGGATCAAAAGTACGTAAAAGAGTATCCCGAAGAGGGAATCGTCGCATTTGTCAATATTCAATTATTGTAACGTTGTGCTAACGCAGTGCCTTCATTCGCATGAACCCTGCAGTCAGCGTTGAATTCTTCAATGATATCTTCATCCCTCCAAGTCTGTTGTTAGATGGTGCTAGGTTGTATGTTCAAACTCCCATTATTTTAACTCCTGATGCTTCACCGCTCTCATGAAGATGAAGCTTCCTTTTAATTCTCACACCGATGCTCATATTTCTCGTATTACAGTGACTTCGCCGATCAAGTCTGGATCTGGGATAACGGTGAAGGCTCCATTTTTTATTTTGACATTGGGGAGACGGTGCGCTTTCGAGTCGAGGCAGAGGAGTGGCATGATCAGATCCCGGATGCCCCTGATGATCAGGATGGCGTAGCAGTGATGGAAAGGAAGCCGCCGTACTCTATTATTGTAAGATCTTTTCTTCACCCCTCAGCTATCCCCTAGCTACCCCGTCCCGCGCTCTTCCTTTTTTTCATTTAACGAATTGTCGTATGGCAGCCATGGACCTCGTGACTGATGAAAAAAAATGATTCAAATAGGGATCTATGCAGATTGCGGGTCTGGGGCTCGTTGCCTGGTGGTCATGATGTTGTCCTGTGTATGATTAAATGTGAGCGTAGATGTTGTGAAACGGATGGAGAAGATAATATATCCCCCCATCTTTCTGCACGTAACTTTGTGATTGAGCGCTTTTACCCTTCATTGATGTTGTTGAATCCTTGCTCACCCAGAATATACCTGTAGCTATTTGCTCTTTATGCGCCGCATCTAAATTTTTAATATAGATAAACGATAATCCCCAGCTCCCACTTAACGCCAAAATCATATATGCTTAAAAAAATTATCTAGTATGACTGTATGATGGTCTTACACTTTCAAATTCTCCCGCACCCACTCCTCCGCCGTCAATGCATGAATCCCCTTCTGGAAATTCCACGTCTTCTCCAAATCCCATGCAACCCCTTTCCCCGCGCCGAAAACAGCATAATATTTCAAGAAAGCATTACCGGGCTCCTCCTTCAACCTCTCCAGCACATGTTGAACCGTCAAAACCGATCTCTCCACATTTCTCCTCCCCGCAAGCTTACTCTCCACCAACTCCGCCACCTGCGCATAACATACTGTATCCCCACCAACAAAAACAGGGCCGTTGGCACCGAGCACACCGTCATCCCCAAACACGATCTCCGCGGTGAATTTCCCAATATCCGCCGGCGCCGTGACAGTGACTCGATTCTCCCAACCACCCAGCGCCCGGACTTTGGCATTCATCTCGCCTGCTGCCAAGTCAACAACGCCAAACCCAACATCAAACAAGAAACTCGTGAACATCCCCGTCGACACGACGGTCCACCTGGTCTTTTCCTGGGCCCTCAACAGCTCGCGAACATCCAGCTGCTCATCGAAGAGATCGTGCGCGGACCCGCGGCCGATGGCTTCGTAGTCCACACCGAATTGCCAGGGGATGTACAGGGGGACGTCGGCGGCGAGGACGGCGCGGGTTATTTTCAGCTGGGCGCCGGGTGGTCCGGCGACGAAGCCGGCGCAGCTTATGACTAGATCGTAGGGGCGGAATAGGGAGACTAGGGTTTCATGGGAGTTGCTGGCGATGTCGCCTGGGATTAGGTTTATGGGGTTGTTCGGGGGGTTGGCTTGGGGTGATTGGAGGAGAGCGGAGAGGTCTGGTTTTGGGTGTGGGATGGTGGTTGGGCGGAGGAGGACGGATATGGAAGTTTTGTGATTGGCACGGGCGGGGTGATGGATGAGGGAATGCAAGACGGTGGTGCCCAGTTCACCGGCGCCGATTACGAGGATGTTGGTGGGTGGCATGATGAACTGTCAGGGGTTGTTGAATAGGGGATTGCTTTTGTGGCTGATTTCTGGGGATAATTTATATGGCGGAGTGCAATGACATGAAATCTCAAGGAATGTTGTTGTGCTTGTGTCTGTATCATTCTCATATCGTTGGATTAAGCAATTGATTATTAGTCTACTCGAGGCATCGTTTTGTATTTGTAGCCGGGTCTTCACCACCCTTTTGTCTAGTGCATCAGGTCAATTCGTCAAGGTGCAGAAGATATCTCCGGAATCCACAAGAGTAGTAATACTTGGCGGAGATAGGGAGGGTATAAGTCCGTAGTGGCCGTTATGGGTCATTTCACAGAAATAAATATCAATACTGTCTACTGAGTATATACTCTGATTAACTGGAGTGTAGTCCTAGCCTCTCAAAAAGTTCACCTGGGCCAATCTTGAGAAGTGACAGTACCACCACAGTTATTATTATTATTTATTTATTATTATTATTATTATTATTATATCATAGCCAGGAGTCCGGCTGCATAAAAGTAGCCCAGATTTACCAAGTCATCTGGTCGCCAAAAGAAATACTGTAGTTAGCAGTTTGTTTGAAGATGACCAATTCAATATCAGATTTGTTATCATACATCTTCCATCTTCCATCTCGGCCAGTTCCAGCCCTAGCTACGTCGTCGGCTCAAACTAATTATGACGTCGCCAGCGCTAATCTGGGGGGAGGGGTCCAATATTAATTAGTAATTATGAGGGTAACCAGCATTTGATCGTACCCCGTACTCCGTCGAAAAAATGTCCGGGTATTCAAGGGGAGGGAATCAGATGGATACGAGATCAGGAATGGTCAGCACTGCAGAACCCTGCAGCCACCATCGTTTTGTAGCAGGAAGCCCATTGGAGTCTGACGCCGGTGAATCGGGCTGTTTGGCTGCTGCATGATATTTCGCATCTGTTAACGCGGTGAGAGAGGCGTCTTAGCCCTGGAAAGATCCCGGAATCGCTGAGGGGAAGCTGTTAGGGGAGGGTTGGTTGTCTTTAGTCCTCCGCATCCAGGGATCTTTTTTTTCTTTTCTTTTTTTTTCTTCTACTGTATTAGTTTTCCTAATTCCACCTCTGCGCAGTGAGTGACTCCATTCCCCCATGATCCATTTTGATATGTAAAAATATTTCCCACAGTTCAACCAAGATTTAGAAGAAATAACCATCAATAACCAAGAGTGAAGAAATGGAGATCGCTTTTCACAATTGAGCTTGCGAATGGCAAATGGCGTGATTTTTAATAAATTCCTTGCCTTTGTGTTTATATAATAACATCAATAAATGCGTCAATAACTAAATATTCTTCATTCTCTGGAACTTTTTTTTCCCCTTCCACATTTGTCATAACATGCAACTATTTAAGACTCGTATTAAAGAAATAATGGATATATAAAGACATCCCTATACCTAACTCATCATCTCTGCCCGAGTCCATGGTACTACATCAACCAGCTTCACCGCTCGATACCATAAAATTATCCCCATCCTCCCGCTCAATCCCGACTTGCCGGATTCTCTCGGTGCAACCCTCTCCTCTTCCCCCTCATCTCTCAGAGGGCTTCCGAATTCCCAGCTTTGAATTACTTATTCACGCTCATTCCTCGCCTTTTCGTTGTTTAAATCCTTACATTCACATCGACCCGTGCGTCCATTTACAAGGCAGCGACTATGGCGAGTGCCATCAATTCAGCCATCCTTTCCGAGCAGGATGGAATTCCCATTGAAACCCCTCCGCGGGCTCCTACACCTGTCCATGAATTCGGCACATTGGCAGTGCATGCGGGAGCGCATATTGATGCTACAACGGGTGCTGTAATTGCTCCGGTAAGAGAAGTTTTTTTTTTTTTTTTTTTTTTTGTTTTGTTTCCTTTCTTTTCTATTTTAATAGCTAGTCTCGACACTTAAATCGGTGAAAAAACTAACAGCTTCCGTCCAGATTTCCCTTTCCACGACCTTTGCCCAAGTCGGGGTCGGGAAGCCTATGGGACAGTACGAATATACAAGAAGCGCAAACCCAAACAGGTTCGTAAAACCTCCAGAGTTTACTCTCAATCTCTTTTAGTGCTTGATTTATGCATGCCGCTGACTCGTTTCCCCCCTCCCCCTTTTGGTAAATATACAGAGATCACTTTGAGGAGGCCGTAGCAGCCCTCGAGCACGCCCGATATGCCCTTGCCTTTTCTTCCGGCTCTGCAACCACAGCAGTCATCCTCCAATCCCTCGCGGCGGGGTCCCACGTCATATCAGTGTCCGACGTATACGGCGGAACCCACAGATACTTCACCAAAGTCGCCGCAGCCCATGGCGTACACGTTACTTTCTCCCCCAGCATCGAAATTGACATTGCAGAGCTGATCCGCCCCAATGACACCAAACTCATTTGGATCGAGAGCCCCTCGAACCCTACTCTCGGCCTTGTCGATATCAGAAAAGTGGCCAGCATTGCCCATCAGCACGGCATCATGGTTGTTGTCGACAACACCTTCCTCAGCCCCTATATCCAGAATCCTCTCGATCACGGTGCGGATATAGTCATCCACTCAGTAACCAAATACATCAATGGCCACTCTGTAAGTACTAGATCAATTTGAAACTCTCTCTTAAACCTCCCCCGGTCCCTCCGCATCCATTTTAGTTGCAAGAACACTCCACTGAACTCCAACCCCACAGGATGTGCTCATGGGTGTCGCCGCATTCAACTCCCCAGACATCCACGAACGACTCTCCTTCCTCCAGAACGCAATCGGCGCCGTCCCCTCCGCTTTCGACTGCTGGCTCGCTCACAGAGGCCTCAAAACCCTCCACCTTCGTGCCCGTGAAGCCTCTCGAAACGCTACTATCATCGCCACCACCCTCGAATCTTCCCCGCACGTCATCGCCGTCAACTACCCAGGCATCAAATCCCACCCTCACCGCGAAATCGCCCTCAAGCAACACCGTGACGGCATGGGCGGCGGTATGCTTAGCTTCCGCATCAAGGGCGGCGTGGCGGCCGCCGAACGCTTCTGCCAGGAGACCAAGGTGTTTGTACTGGCAGAGAGCTTGGGAGGTGTGGAGTCTCTCGTTGAGGTCCCCGGAAGCATGACGCACGCGGGCATCCCGAAGGCACAGAGGGAGGCCGCTGGTGTGTTTGATGATCTGGTCAGGGTTAGTTGTGGGATTGAGGATAGTGCAGATTTGTTAGCGGATGTGTTGCAGGCGTTGGAGAAAGCTGTTGTTGGGTCGAAGATTAATGGATTGGCGAATGGACGGCCATGAACTTGTTCTTGACTTAAAGAATTTTTTATTACTTTAAATTTTTTTTTCTTTTTTTTCAATTTTTTTTTCAATTTTTTCTATTTTATTTTTTTTTTTGCTCTTTCAAAATCCGGTTGTTTTCCGCTTTTCCATATTTCTAAATTTCGTTCCATGTCCTCACTCATTTGGTCTCTTGCCGTTGGCTGGGATATGCGAAACGCCCTTTTCAACATATATAGACAGGATTACGGAGTATTGCTTTTCATTTTCGCTCCCTTTTCTTTTTCTTTTTCTCTTTAAATACGGTTCAATCGAAGATGCTACAACCCTTTCTTACCTTTTATGAATTTTATTGGAGTTTTGATATTGTTAGTTTATATTCACATAGCCCATCTACCTAAGGAGTAACTTACTAGTTAACTCCACAATGGGAACCCGTTCTTGGAACTTGAAACGAAAAAATGCTACATTAATAGGTGCAAGCCACTTTTGAGAACAAAAGCCTCTGAAGTATTCACAGAAAATTCCAATGCTTGCTTGATCCAAATGCCCAGTAGTACTACTATTTCCGCCTTGTTGATCCTGTTCAATGCACGTCCGCGTGGCTCTAGACCAAGGTGCGTGTTCGGTAATTTAAGCACTTAAACTTTTTCTAATTATCTCTCCCCGTGTGAATTTTCGCAGCATACAGACTTCTCCTGATTACCATTGCTTTATATACGGACCTTATATGTATCATATTATGACGTTTAGGAGTAACGGACTTACATTTGCATCCTCAAGAATTCTCTAAGCTGAGGCTTTTTCTATCTTGACCGTGGCGATTTATATATATTAGAATCTTTGCCATTCCCGATATCAAGAACCCCTTTTCTCAGCCGCCAAACGGTTCCCGACTCCCCATCCCTTTCTTTACCTGCTTCACACACCTCCTCATATAAGTGGGTGTGAAATCCAGAGGCAAAAGAAAGAGGTAAACTCTTAGGAAGGTCTCGTCTCCGATGTCCACTTTTACATTTGGCTTCGAAGGAGACGATATCGACCAGGATGTGGAAATTGAAGAGCGTGATGCTAGTATAAATGCTGGTATTCGCCAGTTGGAGATAGCAGGAAAGCAAAATGAAGCCGAAAAAAATGAAGAAGGAGAAGAAGAAGAAGGAGTTCTTATTGAGGCGAGCTACTGCGATCTTGATGAGATGGTATGTAATCCTGTTCTTCTTTTAATTTGTATCACATTTTCAGTATGGCGCCTGAACAGTGGTCGCGTGGGTAATTTTTTTTATTTGTATTTTTTTTATTTTATGTCCTATCTTCCTCATCTTTGGTCAGTCCATACATATTTGGCCTTCAAAAATTTTATTGGATGGTTTTTCCCCTTCAAGGGAAATACTGCGGAAGCTCTGAAACTCAGCTGGCTTATCCTTCTGTTGGTATTAGGGGCAGAAGTTAAATGGGATGTTTTGTTGAGCAGGAAAAATAGAGGCCTGCCATTTTGCCCTTGTGGTCAATTAATAGATGGGTGACCAGTGCACTCCAACTCTACTTCTGAGACTTTAACTAGTCTGATTTATTTTCATGTTGGATAGATTCGTGATGGGGTTTGGATGGAGAGGATTGGTCCCTCTTCAGTTTCGCTTTGCCGAATCAGATATATTTGGGCGCCTCCGATATTGGCGCTGTTTCCAGAAATGAGGTTCATTTGCGCATTCGAATTATGCCACCTGTTATACCCCAGTGTTTGGACTCAGATGGCTATTTTGTGTGATGATTGTGGGATTGACGATGCTGAGAAGCTTATCATTTCCCAGAACGAGATAATTTTTATCAAGATTTTACGCGACCTAGTGTTCATTCTGACCCGGCGGACATGATATGCATGTTACTAATTGGATATATTTGCGTATAGCTTTCTACTCTTCCGTCCCAAATATCATATAGCATGCTCTCAATATGTCCCCAATCATCCGCGCCGGGGATTCCCAGCATCGCGATCCCACGGCGGGAAGTATTTGACATTCGCGCCCAACTGATGGCGGAAGATGATGCAGATACCAACGAAAATTCGGAATTGATATCTGGACTGGAAAAAGGTGATCTAAAACCAAATGTTTACGAGGGCGGCTTGAAAACGTGGGAGTGTGCCATTGATTTGGCCAAACTGGTGGCTGTTGAGGAAATACCTTCCCTCCTATCGGAAATAGCGGAGGGGGAGAACGAAGTTACTTATATTTTAGAGGTGAGAGTCAAAAAACTCAGAAACTCATCCAATAACTTTTATTTTCTTGCAGATTGGAGATATCTAACACTAGGATTTATGCTCATGGGCTGATATGTTGCAATAATAGCTCGGAGCGGGGACGGCCATACCATCCCTTTCCATTTTACATCATCTCTTTTCACAACCGGCTCCACAGAGCCCGCGTCGCAGGTCAATCCGTTTCGTGTTTGCAGACTATAATGCTGCAGTTCTTCGGCTAGTCACTGTGCCGAACATACTTCTCACATGGCACACTTGCCGCCGCCATCTGCACGACCCTCAACAACCAGAAGGAGAAATCCCTCTTGACACCGAATGCGGAACCGATGCCGATAACAGCCTCAAGCATAATCACATTGATAACGCGGACAATGACGAGCAGCCCGACCTAGACATCGGTTCATCCCTCGTCTCTACCTTCCGGGAAGACCTACATGCCCGCGGAATATCTCTATCATTTATATCAGGCGCCTGGTCGCCTGCCTTTGTCGAATTGGCTTTACCACACCACTCACTGCCGTCTGTGTCACTACCGTCGCCACAAAGGAGAACAAATCTCCTCATTCTTGCTAGCGAAACAATCTACTCCCCTTCCTCCCTCCGTCCATTCTCGGAAACCTTGCTCGCGCTCCTCCGACGTGGTAACGACATGAGCTCTGCATTTACATCTACATATACAACAGATGCTGCTCTTCCATCTGAAGCAGTAACTGAACCTACTGTCACGGACGAACATGCCGTATGGAAATCTAAAACTAAAGCACTAATTGCCGCTAAGAAAGTATATTTCGGCGTTGGGGGCGGAGTCGATGAGTTTTTGGAGGTGATGAAGGATGTGGGATGCCTGGGGGGCAATGGGGGTGGTGAAGATGGTTTCTTTGTAAAGGAGAGAGCCGAGGTTAGGGATGAGGGGGTTGGGAGAGTGGTGCTAGAGGTTACAGTGAGAGGATGAATGTTCCGATAAAAAGGAGTTCGGTGGTGCGATATTTTGTGGGTTGTTCATACATAGTAATTTGACGGTAATTTGACGGTCATTTTTTGGATGCAGAGAGATGAAATGAACTAGCGATTTTGGATGGATGGATAGTTATCATTGTCGGATTCATTTACTGTAGCATCGTTGGAGCCTTGGGATAAGCGAATAGAATAGGCACGGGTAAATGGGCGAGGGTATGTATATTTGGAATGTCGTCTTTGTATTTTTATCACTTATCACTGGTTGAATAGGGAAACCGATTCTCTCTCCTTGGTTTCGTTGAACAGTACAATCGTTTAAGGACTCAAAGGTATGAGAAGTTTCAATAATCATTTTCGCACGACTTTTAGGCAGAAGCAGCATTTCCCAGATTCTTTGCCCAATGCTATCAACGGGGTAAGCGTTTTATGGAGAGCATTGGTGGTGGTTCAAGGGCCTGGTGCACTCCAGCGAGGGACGGCGACCATGCATTCGCTTGTGCGACATTATACAGGCACATTTCGGCGTTGTAACAATGGTTACATGATATATAGAACATATATACAAAAAAAATGGGACGTATTGAAAGGGTAAAACTAACGAAATAGGGCCAGATATCTAGATCACGGAAAGGTTTGATAAACGGGTTAGAAAATAGGAAATATCGAGGACACCGGCCCGATTTCTTCCTTTCCCGCTTTTCCTCATTTCTTTTTATTCCTTATAGCAGATCTATTTGATTAGAAGTGTCGAGTATCGTCATATATAGAAACCACTTTCCCATCTTTCATTCGCCCAACACGTTCCTCTTCAATCTTCTTATTTTTCTCATGATAGTGTTCGACGATTGCTGTGAGATCTGCGGAGCCGTTGCCGGCAGGTACATTCATGGGTGACCCGGTGTTGAAAGCCCTGTTGATCGAGAGAATTGGCATTTTAATTAGCTTCGAGCTTTACTCAAAACTGCAACGAGAAGGGGAAACGCTAGATCTAGGATTTCATCTGCCGGCGCTAAGACACAAATAACTTACTCAGGAAAGCTGAGCTCGAGGTTTAGGGAGGCGCTTTGGCTGTGGAATAGATGTCTATCAGACGCAGCTCGCTCGATGGCGGCAGTGTGAAGGGCATTCCGTTTCTCCCAAGTGCTCTCCTTGGGAAAACAGTTTTCAATAAGCCGGGTCATCCATGGCTTGCTGTTGGGATCTGAGGTGGAGTATTTGTACAGGGCTAGGCCCACAGGGACGGATGCGAGAAATACGTAGAAACCGGGCTGCGAAAAAAGGGTCAAGAAAGAGTATATTAGCCAGTGGATTTCGGCGAATGGGTATGCGTATTTAAATATTTCAAAAAGTGGGCAAAGAGCATTGTAGAGAGATGTGGAACATTGTAAACATGGAACGGCCCCAAATTGACATTCAAATGCCCACTGCCCAAATTCATTATAACATGTTTGCGTGCCCGAAACATGTAGCTACAACAGGAGGAGGAGTGTGCAGCAAGGGGGGGTGGTTGTGCTTACGCGAAAGGACTCGTTCACTGGCTCCGCATGTCCTCCATGGGATGAAGAGGCAAGGCGGCGAGGTTGTTGGCGGCGGAGAAGGGTCCGAGCAGGAGCTGCTGCTCTCCGGGCGGGGAACATTGTGTTTGGAAGTCGACAATCGGGCTGCGCAAACCGCAATGCGTCGAGGATAAGGTGTCGATGTCAGTGGGTTAACCGTAGGTAGCTTGTTGTCTTGGAACGAAGCAGCGGAAAGTCAGGTGAGGTGTGGTCATGTGATTTGGCTCGACTTGCGGAGCTTCAATTTTTCTTTTTCTCTCCGCCCCTGACGACTGTATTTTCCTCAATGGGCAATCCCTGAAAATGGCGGATATGAGTTGTTATTTTTTTTTTTTTTTTTAGTACGGAATAGACTACTATTCAATGGCGGTAGCTGAGTTGGACAGGTACTTCAATCTTCGAAGTCTTGGGATCCTTTTGTCCAAAACTCCTCTGGCCGCTAGTCATCCCCTGGCGGAGGCCAAGATCTGCCATCGTCCAGTCTATCCGTATCCGGGTCGTTTTTGAGGCCTCCTTTCCTTCTGCAGAGCGGGGTCTCTCGTATGCCTCTATTACAGCCATTGAGATTTAAGGCTTTTCATGAGGCGGCTGCTGACTATTTGTTGGCAAGCGCTGTAAGGCAGCGCTGCAATGTACTATTATGGGAATTCGTCATTGCCCACTACATTTTGAATCGGCCTGGAGACATTTCAACTAACTAACCAAGAGAGAGCATCTTCAGTGTCTGAAACAGGTCGTTTCAACCTGATATTCAACTCCTATAATTCAGAAGGACAGCCTCACCCCGACGAAGCCGGATCGTGAATGGCGTGTGTCAACACTGTTGTTTCCATACTCTTCTCTACCCAACCTAGCGTCCAGCTCCTGCTCAACAAACTCCCTGGGAGGAGCATTAGTATTTTCAATGTTATGGTTGCTTTTGATAAGCAATTCTATCGCCTACCTTGAAGCCCGCACGTGGCATAATTCGGCTAATCGCAACGTAGCTACGCTGGCTCATTTTAGTGGGATTATGATATCCTGGGGCAATTCTTGCGCCGCGCAAAACATACTATATGGCCTCACCTTTGGCGAGCCTTCCTTACGAACTTCGAGAGCTTCTTATCATGAAGCTGCCGTCCATTTCCCAACCATCGTCTGAGGACGTTCCCTTTTGTGATATACTTCAGTTTGCCTACCATCCTTGAAAGCATACATGAGGTGTCCATTTGAAAGCTCTTTATTTTTTCGACCAGGGATATTCGCAAATGAAATGATAACCTAGCTTGACTATGGTGGAGCTGCTGCCCTTTTTGATATTTGGATAGGCATGATACGGTGTAAACTGCGAGGGTCTTTAGGTCTATGCACGACAGAAATAGCAACCGGCAAAGGAGGGTGGGAGGCATAACAAGGAAATGGACGAATATTCAAATAGCAGTGCTGGATCTAGGCCTCCTTTACTCCGTAATGCGCCTTAAGATGACCTTGTAGCTCAGAACAGAGGGCTGGCTATGGTTAAAATATATATCCTCATATATCTCTATATATGTTAAAAGGCCTGGATCATATATATCTTTGGAGATTGGCTTGTATATTTAGCACATTTTACACCTCGTCCGGTTCCATTGATAATTCCGACGAACGGAGTATTTTGGAGAATGGTTTTAGAGAGTGCATAATTGCACACACACGCCTGGTTTTCTTGGGAACTTGAGCATGACTCACAGCTGATATTTTGTAGTATTCAATCAGGGCTTTGAACACTCTTTTCTTCCTTGGGCAATGGGCAATTTATGCCGTGATCTGTCTGATTTTCCACAATTCTTCCAGCCTATCTCCTCTGTTTCAGGAACAACCGATTCCCTGATTTGCCCGCAGCGGCTGATCTACTGGCTAGCCCACCCGTTGCTGGCTCCACGCCTAAATACGCCCAGCCCGACGCTAAAGGGCTGGGGACTCCATTTTTATGCATCCAACAAAACCACAACACACAAAACGTCGTCGCCTTGGGCGTTCCACAACTCCACCCCGCTGGTAGCAGCAGCAGCATCACCAAATCAGTGTTGTCTCTTGTCTCGGGCGCTAGCCGGCTGCCAGATGCTGTCTGGCGATTTGCTCCCTCGCGCCCATTCGCAGCGTCGTCAGTCCCATTTGGCCGTTTCTCAGTCGACCGGGACCCGGGCAAGCATTTCCCAATTCTCTCGAGGCCCAAGCCTCCAGCGTGCTTATGTGTTCGATTCTCGCAGAATCCATTGCATGCAGGTCCTGTTGCTACCTGACTAACGCCAGACAACTGGGCGGGCTGTTGCAAGACGAACCCCAATTGATGCCCAATATGCCTATACACAACATTCCATTGGCCTTCCTACTGGCTGGTTTCTGAAGAACCACTTTCATTTTATTTTCGGTAATCCTTACTCCGTACGTGGGAAAAAAAAAAAAAAAAAAAAAAAAACCCGAAAAAATGCACCAGCCCTCCCTACTATTTGGCATGGTGTTTTGTGTTTTCCCTGGCGTTGGCTATCCAACCCGATCTTCTGGAAGCTATATCAGTTGCTGGGCGCGCGACTCTCAACCAGCTTATTATTTCTGGCTGCATTTCCATTTTCCCACTCTCTTTTCGAGAAAATACTTTTTCTTTCATGCATCAAGCCCATCAAGACCCAGTTTGGATCCAACTCGCTGTTTTCGATTTTC
This sequence comes from Emergomyces pasteurianus Ep9510, assembly GCA_001883825.1. Lineage (NCBI taxonomy): Eukaryota > Fungi > Ascomycota > Eurotiomycetes > Onygenales > Ajellomycetaceae > Emergomyces > Emergomyces pasteurianus. The sequence goes on from LGRN01000362.1 coordinate 13,633, forward strand.
ACCCAGCCTAAGCAGTTCTTCATTGATTGCTCAACTGTACACCACTTTTCTATTCTTTATTTATTTCCATTCGCAAGGTCCAGCTTTTAGAACCATTCTAATTCGAACGGTTTTCACTCCCAACTCTACTTTGCTACCCTAAGACTCACCTCCCCCTCCCCAGCCCTTGATGCGTGTTCCCTCTCGAACACATTCACAAGGAATTCGTGTCTTCACTTAACTGCCGTTCTACCTCCTGCCGCCTGTCATGATTGTAAATATTTACCAGTCATACATGTGAACCTCGCCATACCTGTTTTCCTCTATCCCGAACAAGGGTTCTTCACATTATTTTTTAACTGGGACCACGTCGTTTACGTCAGGTGACAGCAGATATATTAAAGTATTTGATACCTTTTCTCACCAGCACGATGCCTTCAGCTGGGGGAAATGCAAAAGCTCGCAAAGGCAAGAAAGGCAAGAAAGGAAACAAGGCACAGAAACAAGAACCTGCCTTAGAATCTCAATCATCTCCACCACCCTCGCCACAAATCGAACCTCAGCAGCTTGAAGAATCCGAAGAAACCCTACGAGAACCCCAAGAACCCCAAGAACCCCAAGAGCCTCAGGAACCGCAACAACTCCAAGAACTTGAAGAGATCGAAGAACTAGAGGAGCCTAAGGATACTGAAGAACTTGACGAATCCAAACGTCAAGAACCCCCGGAACCCGAAGGGGACCAAGAAATTCGAGACAGCGAACATCATTCACCTGCCCCATCTATTATAGAAAGTCTTCCACCGTTACCTGACTCCATTGACTCAACCCCGTCAGCAACCCCTTTAAGCTTCAGCCAAGAAATCCTATCTTCCCCAAAGGTTTCCGACTTGGAACTTCAGGATCAGGCGTTGGTTGGTAAGGGGGACAACGACAACCCGGAAGACAATAATAACGGCGACAAGGGTGAAATAGACAACGAAGACGAAGACAACGAGAGCGAACCTGGCGAACCAGTACGCTCAATCCCATCGCCCGCAAGTGCCATATCATCCCCGGGCCCTGCTACACCAGCTGCCGCATTATCTAACAACCCGTTTGATACCCCCGGTAACGCAGACAAAGAGATTGAAGACCCACCACCGCCTTCGAGGAATCCATCACCCCAGGCAAAAGATATTCCTTTACCTTCCCCATCACCTTCCGAAGTGAAACCACGATCTAGTCCTACTGCAGCTTATCCTTACCTTCACGCTCCCTCTCCCGCCCCTATTTCTTCACCTCATTACCCATATGGGAACCCTGGAGTGTATCCGTATGCACATGCTATGATACCGCCACACAACGGAACCTACTTCGATCCCAACGGGACTGGTAATATGGCGGTCACCGCTCCAAATTATCATCCCCCCTTGCGCTCATCCACCATGGATTCACCATATAGCCCATATCACCACGGAAAAAGAAGTAACCGAGCATCGATGAGCCGCGGATATGCAGATGCTTACTACAACAATAACTATGGCCCCGTCAGGGAACCGGCACCTGTCCAACCACCGGTGATTGAAAACGGAAAATCTTCGTCAAATGGTGAGGGGCTCAATATCAGTCTCCTATCACGCATCCAAAGCATTATTCCAGATATCGGCCAGCTGGTAATCAGCTATCGAGACCAACAGAATCAGCTCTCTGCGCGCGAAGCAGAGCACAAGCAAATCGAGGCTCAGCATGAGGAATCTCTCATGCGCAAGGAGTACTATATCGAAGCTCTCCAGGCGCAAATGCAGAAAACAGCCAACGAGAGTGCAAAGGAATGCTCGAAATTAAAAGGCAGGATTAACGAACTCCGATTCGAGCTTGGTGGCCTCCAGGAGAAACAAAAAGATGTCGAGGACACCTTGACTGGCGCGCAAAAGGAAAACGATGAGCTTTCTAAAATTCGGGAAGAGCTGCAAGAGGAAATTGATAGTCTTCAACGAGCGATCGAGGAAGAGAAGGACGCCCACGAGGAAGAGCTAGAAAAGCAGAGGGAGAAGGAAAAGGATGCACTCGGCAAGCAGAAGGAGGAATTAGAAGGCTACTTTCAGGAGATCAAGAACGAAGATGACAGGCTTGCTGCTGAACAGCTCAAGGCCCGCGAGCAAGAACTCATGGATGAGCGGGACAAAATCAAAGCCGAATTGGAGGCCGACAACCAGGCGCTTGAGGAAGCAAAAAATGCAATGGCCACCGATTACGAGGCCAAGCTAGAATCCAAACAGGCCGCAATCGACTCTAAACAAGCAGAAGTTGATTCTAAGCAAGAACTGCTGGAGGCGAAACAATCGGAATTGGATGCGACACAGAAAGCTCTGACTGCTAAAGAGGAAGACTTAACTGCTAAGCAGGAGGAGTTGGTTGCTAAGCAAGGCGAATTGGACACCACCCAGGGAGAGCTGGAAACCAAAAAAGGCGAATTAGAGCAGAAAGTAGAAGAACTGAAAGCTAAACTACAGGAGCTGGACGCAAAACAAGGTGAACTTGAGGCTTTGCAGGGTAAACTTGAGACAACCCAAGGTGAACTTACCGCCAAGAAGGAAGAGCTCGATGTTAAACAAGGCGAACTTGACTCGAAGCAATCCGAATTGGAGGCCAAACTTGAAGCGCTGGAGGAGAAAAAGAGCGAGTTGGCTGCAAAGAATACTGAGCTGGAAGAGAAGCAATCTGAGCTTGAGACCATTCGGGGAGAGTTAACCAGCAAACAGGCTGAACTCGAATCCAAACAATCCGAGCTTAATACGAAGCTGGAAGAACTCGAAGCGAAGCAGGCAGAGCTTGACCAAATGAAACAAAGCCATATAGATGAGCTCGCTGCACTCAACGAAACCCACGCGAAGGACCGTGAAGCCGTGGCAAAAGAGGCCGAGGAAAAGATAAACAGCCTGATAAATGAGTACCAGCAAAAGGAGGAAGCTTGGAAAAAGGCTCGCGAGGACATGGAGGCTCAGTTGGTACAACGAATGGAGGAATTGAGACTGGCAGAAGAGGAAAAGGAAGCTCTCGCCAGGGAGGAACAAGCTAAAGGGGAAAGATTGCGAAGTGTGGTGGATGATATGCGCAGGACAAATGAGCAGCTTAACAAAGATATGGACAGGTTGAAAAAGACATTACACAGTCTCGGAGAGGCGACCGACATGAAGATTAAAGGGGACGACTTCTTGTAAGTATGCTGTCAAAGTTGGACATCGGAAGCAAGGCCATGTCACCTAATCTCTTTTCATACTGGAGTTCGGACTTGTTTTAAATTTTGCACTTTCTTCTCAGCATCTCTCTGCTGGGTGTCAAAAAACGTAACAGCGGAATTGTCCGACCCGCTTTTATAAAGCACATCAACTCTACTTTTTTCTACAAACAAGTTCTAATTAAATTTCCTGTGGTGTTCTAGCTTTCAATGCTTTGGCCAACTTACGCGCCTCATTGTTGACCTCTCCAAAGAGCACTTTGGCTACCTCCCTATTGACCCACCGCCGGACATCATCGCAAAGATCCCTTCCGAAATCCCCCAGTTCCTAGACAACACCCAAGCATCACGGGAACTCCGCTCTGCTTACGTGCAGCATGTCATTTCCAAGACTCTCACCTACCGGATTTTCCAGCCGTTCTTGTTTACCCTCGGCAGACGCTACGATAAAGCAGACACTTTCTTCCAAATGCTATCAATGGATATCCGCCGCAAATCTGTGAGACGCGAGGCCTACTGGAGGCAACAAACACTTAAGGCATCCTACACGACATCCGACGCCAAACAAGCCATTAACGTAGTTGCAGCAGTCATCGTGGACGAAATCATCGACCATATCCGTCATTTTGCCGACCCAAAGCAATTCAACGCTTTGCTCATAGGCGTGAGGAAAATCGTCAAACTCGCAGCAGAGACGTGGCGTCTCGCCCGTGTCGAAAGGGAACTCATCATCTCAAGCATGCCTTCTGCCGAGGACGAACAAACTTCGAACGAAGGCTGGAAGGAATTCGCCTATGACACCATACCATTACCAACAGCAGAAGACTCCAACACTGATACCCATTCGACAATCCGTAGGCGACGAGTGCTCCTCCGCATGTGTCCTCGCATCTACCGAGAACCGGTGCATGAAGACTTCACCGAAGACAGCCAGAAAGGCACCCAATGCGTCTATCTGCCTGGTGTGGTGCTCTATGCCGATTCGCCTTCTGTCCTCGCACGGAAAATGGAAATCGCGAAGAAAACAGCCGACCCATCAGGATCCGGATCTGGTACACCCGCTGTTGTGCCTGCGGGCGGTGATGGCGACAACATTCCTGCTCCCTCCGATCTTCCCTTGGATCAGGCTGCTGGCACTGCTACTGTGGAAGTTTCTGCCTAGACCCGAAGGGATATATGCTGCTAGATGGTTCGAATAACCCGTCGACGCCTTTTCAATTGGGCCATCCTCTCTTTCATTTTGTTGGGCCCTGCCTGTCATCCTCGATCTCACAATTTTTCCCTTTCTTCCTCTTTTTGATTCTCATCTACCAGATGGGGTGTAGTTTTGCCACGCCCTGATTAAAAAAAATGCTTCCCAGACCTCCTCCTTACTTCGCTTTGTTTTTATTTTATAAGAAACTTCCCTTCACAATTTCGACCCCTCTTTTACATCCTTCAACATAAACATTTTTTGTAAGATCCTGTAACAGTGATGACAAATGGTGATGACAGCCGGCATTGTTGTATGATGGGGTTTTTCATCATCACCCTTTTTATGCCCTTTTTGTCCCCCATATGTCCTTTTTGTATTTCTTTCAGTTATTTGACAAGCTTAGCGATGCATGGCCTATCACTTCGGGTTTCAACTATAATTCTCGTTTTTTCTTTCCTTTTATTTCCCCTCTCCCTCCAATATTCTTCCCCCCCTTTTCCAACCTGGTTCATTTTCTTACATCCAATGTGTGTTTCCTTTGGGGTAAAATCTGTACCTACTCTGATTTTTAAGTTATTTTATTATCATGTTATGTCGTCTCTGAGTCTTCTCATGCCTGACTTTTTCTCTTTTTCATATGCGTCTACTCCAGTTCGTATTCTATTCTTGAAAATCAATAATCTTTCCTTCGCTTCTCTTTACCTTTTTATTCGACTTGGTGTTACATTTTTGTTTCAAAATTCCTCAGCCCGCGGCCCCCCCTTTTGTTTTCAATTACCCACTCATTTCACTCACTACACATATAATAACGCAGCACTAGAATCCAGTCAACTGTATCTTACCCAGCCTCTCGGAACCATTCAGTTTAAAGAGGGATGTAGAGTCGAACTTTAATCCTGCGGCCAAAATACCTTCAAGTAGTAATGGTGGCTGAGAATGGGGATATGCAGCACCCAGCTGCATATTTCTTCATATGCCGTGCCCACCCATTGGGCATTTTTCTTGTTTACAATCATCAAAGAAATATAGTTAGTTATTTTATGAGTGCATCAGTAGGATTCTCTTCCTTTGATTTTATTTTATATATTTTAATGGTCTCGGATATCCTACCCTGCACCCTGTCGACACAGCCCCCCGCCATTTACCATTTTTTTGCTTGGTTTGTCAACCTGACTGGTTTTACTAGGCGCAAGCATGAACCGCGAGAATAAGTTAGGAAACTTTTCGTTTTACATAGTTGAAAAGGTTTAGCATAAAATGATCCGTGAAGAATGCTTTTGAGCTACGCTCTCCGGGTTCTGCAATTGAGGGAGGGGTGTGAAGCTTTTTCAAAATGGCATTGCGCCGCCACTCACAACCTGACAGGGACAATAGCTTTGATGATGTCATGACGTATATAGCTACTGTAGTATTTTGGGAAGAGAAGAGGAAGCAGTGAGATATGGACTGGGTTGTTTTGTTTTGAGTATCTGTCTTCGGCATGAATTGTTTGTATTCATTGAGTAGCAATGGGGTACCCTTGCCCTTACCCTATGCCCTAATTTGATTGGTTTTGTACCCGAAACGGAAGCACGAACCTCTTTTTTTTTTTTTTTTGCTTTCAGGAGAAACTCGGATATTAGACATGGGAAATGATGAGAAATTAAGCTTCTAAACCTTTTGGAGCATGTTCATACTTCATAGTGTGCTACGGTGAAGTGCTTCTGCCTTGTCGAATTTTGTAGGAAAGTGAGGGCCGTTTTTTTACGTCGTGGGGCGAAATACTTCCCGGATGAGTTTAAATGATCATAACTAAAGGAGAAACAACGATGAGTCCATCAAGTTGACCAGCACCGTTTTTGCGCATGGTTGAGGAGGGAGGAAACGAGTTGGTCTTTCGACTCCACTGGATTCTTTGATATGACCTGGGTAATAGTCGTTGGGCTGCGCATTATTGATTGATTGTTCTCATCGAGGTTGGCAATCTCACGTTCGCTGGGGCTCTATTGTGCGCAGCAAGATAGCTATATAATTTCTGCCCTGTGAGGAGCCCAACAGTGTTGCCTGAAATGACCACGAGAGACTCGGTACTGACTTGGGTGGCCCTCTGTTAATATTATAAAATTATTTATTTGGGGGTTTTTGTTGTCGACCGATGCGATGACCGCCGATGACGGATTTTGTGGTCTGAGCTTAGGTTTTCGATCCCTCCCAAAACCAGGGGCTGTGGCAAAAGGAGCTGTCGTGATTCCCATGGAACTGCTCCCGGGAATCCACCTCTCATCGATGTTGCAAGATACTAACTACATACTAGTAAATAGTAATATATGGTTTGGTGGACGAATCCTTTATGCGACTTAAACAACTTGAACATAGTACGGGTCGCTTAGATAGGGCCGAGGAAGAGTGCGGCAACAATTGGCTGCCATGGGCCCCGGGCAGACTCACGGCTTGTTCAAGCCTCAACAAGGTCAATCGGCAGGCTTTCCTCTAATCAGCCGCAGACTGCGCCATGTCCGTCCTGGCACAGGAACCTCTTCTGCAATCCCAGTTTCCCCCGTTTGTTGTCCTTTGCTTCGCAGGCGCTGCGGGCTCTGACAGGTTCCATTCCACGACTCCGTACTCCGTACTGCATGATCATAATTATCTTTCAAATGGATGCTGCGTTTTTGGCGCCCTTGAATCAACAAGCCCCCTCGATTTTTTCAAATCTCGCCAGCATTCTCCTTTCATCGCTCATCGCCCCCAAGCCAGGTGCCCACGCAATTGAAATACTCTTTTAAAAGTAACAAGCTCCCCTCCATCCCCCTATGCTTCCAAGCCGCGGGGCCTCCAGCTACCGCATTTCGGCTCAACCAACGGTCCCCCACACAACCCCCATTAATCGCGATACTTTCCACCACCAGCTTCTCCAGGAAGGTTATATGACCTAGAGAAGTTGTCCTTGTTGCAGCCTTCCAATATACCAAGTTATCTAGAATGTGAAGGCGGCCAACAACTGTGGCCATCCGCTATTGCTTCCCGGTCGACTAAGTAAGTCTGTGACACCTGGGAGCAAGGTGTTCGTTCCTTCAACATCGAATACGAGATCACAATAGGATTTCCTCCGACCCTTCCCATAGCTTGTGACGTTCTGTTCTGCTGCCCACCCGCAATACCTTCCAGTCACCCATCGACGATTCCATTCTCAAAACTACAGTTCTTTATAATAAACTATGTCGGCAGCCACATCATCTCCAGGGTCTATTGAAAATAAGTCTCCAAACGTCTCTGCGTTCAAATCTCAAGCCCACAGTGATCCATTTCTCCCGAACCCTTCCAACAGCGAGGCGCAATTAAAACTCGGTCCGGATGGTGATACAGCGACGACTGTAAACCTCTCCGAATTGGAAAACCACCACGCAAACGGACAGTTGTCAGGGGAGGGCTTCAATGCCCCCGGCTCGTTACCAGTGTCTCCGAATAATCTCTACCTCCCGGATAGCTCAAAGAGTGACGCCACATACACGCAGCCAAACACCAATCCCACGAGCAACGTCCAATCTCCCACATCCCACCAGGATTTTCTGAGCCCGTCTGATTACGCCGAGAACGGATATAGCGATTTCAGTTCCTACGGTTCTCCCGAAATTGACGACCCGTTCTTTTTAGAGCCAGAGTTTGGCCTCCACGCTGAATCTGAACCTCTCACCTTACCGGTTTCTGAGGTCCTTGAACATCACATACCTCAGGATAATAGGCCTGCGAGGCTAAGTAATGAGCACAGCTTGGACACGGCAACATTTACAGCCTCTCAACTTCTGAGCCCAGGACTTACAAATACCCCCAGCCCACCGCCATCAGACCCCCAAAAGATTGATCATCCTGATATGTGTAGCGGGAGAGATCGGGCCCACCGGCCTGCAAGAATGGATATTCCTGCCCATCGGTTTCAACACACCCCGACGCTTACGACGACCAGTCCGTGCAGCGACTCACTTGAAGTTAATAGTTTTTCCCATGCTGATCGACCTACGAGCCCGATTGTTAAAGTATCGAGCTATACCCGAGGCGATTCTCCTTCCAGAAACGATGGGTTGATGACCCGGAGAGCAGACAAAGGGGGCCGAACGACTTTATCATCATCTCACCTTGCACCAACCGACAACAAGCGCGAGTACGAGTACGATGAAGACGATAGCCACTTCGTAGGCTCCCATTACAGGTCAATTTCGGTTCCCGCGTCTTCACTGCGCGCAGACGATGGATCATGGTTAGCCGACTCCTCCACGGGACAAAGAGGGCTCGACCCTGCTTCTCGAGGTGCCGTCTATGTGCCAAGCCCTAAGGAAATGATGGAGCAGCGAAAGCGAGAGCAAAAGAATGCGGATGTAGAACAGTGGTTGTCTGTTAGCGAAGCCAATAGCGAGGTCGAGGATAACGGTGGCTCTGGCCGCAAGTCTCGCAGAAAAAACAAGCTGGTGACACTTCGCCGCAGAGCAAAAAGCACCGGAGATCCGTCTGCCACCGATCAGCAGTTCTTTGATGATTCTAAAATTCCAGGGCCAGGTGTTTTAATCGACGAAGACAGCGGGGTAGAAGATAGAGAAGATGACGATGACTCGGATGCCTCGGACAGCCTCCCTGAGACGCCCCCAGCAAATGTGAATTTAGATACCCGAGACGAACCGTCCGAAGGAGGGTATTTCCCTCCAGCGATCAACGACGATGAAAATCAAAATGCGGAACCACTTCCCCGCCAGTTTATCAGAGCTCGACCTTGGCAAGATCCACTGAGAAACCCTCACATCGACGACACCAGACATCAGCCATCAAACTCGAACGCTGCTATCGCGAGATTCGGGCGTGCCGCTGATAATATCGAAACTGCATCCCGTGCGGCGACATGGGGCACAACACGTAGAATGAGTGAATCAGATGCCCGTAACTTCCACTCATCCAATGGTTCTTTCAATGCTTCATACGTCGACAAAGAGAAGAAGCACACTAGGCGGAATAGTATTTTCAAGCATACGAACAAGCTTCTACCTAAGAGGAGCAACAGCAGTGCGAAACGCAAGTTAGCCGAATCATCACAACAACAACTTAGCACAGAATCCGCCGACAAGACCAAAAACAAAGAGTCAAGGGAAGGTGGGTTAGCTGGCCCAGTACTACCACAGAGGAAGCCCAGTTTTACTCGGTCTCCCAAGTCTCCTTTGACCACTGGAACAGCTGTTTGGGCTATGACCGGACAGATTGCAGCGGTCGGCGGTGGCGGACCAGTCGGGGTAGCCTCTCCTACATCGTCGTCGAATCCGTGGAATAATTTCATGAGACGCAGCCGCAGCAAAAGTGACCTCCCGAGAGTTTCCAAATCGCCCGGATCTGGCGGATTGCTAGAGCTCATGACAAACTTTGGTGGCCCTCCTGTTCCGACTCTTGCTTCCCCTCTTCAAGACAAAGCCCTTGCCCCTAGCCCTATGTCAGTGAGAGGAATAAATGACGACGATGACGATGACGACGATGACGATGAGCCAATGGGTGATAAAGGTGTTACTATGGATTTCGCTGTCCGAACGGATCCCATTGTGCCGACGCTCGAGGGCTTCAAGACCCAAATTCAACAGCTCAATCCGAGGCTTAAGTCACCGGCATTGATAGAGCGATTTGCTCAAGAGCAGGTTCGTCGATATAAAAAACTTGTTGATCTTAAATTGCAACATGTGCAAGCAGTTCGCATGAAAAAATGCGCTGCGGGCAAACATTGCTTTGAGCAGGGAGGTGAAGCCACCATGCTCCCCCCTAGAATTAGTTCGAAAGATCCAGATTCAACATGTGCTCAGTTTCAAGTATCTGGTTCCGCCGATCCTGATGACGATTTGAGCAGCTTTGGCGAAGGGACTGTGACTGCCGCACTATTTCCTCATGGAGTTCCTCTTCCACCAGTTAAACGCCTTCCCGCTCAGTTCGAATGTTCTCTTTGCTTCAAAGTAAAATCGTTCCAGAAACCATCCGACTGGACGAAACATGTCCACGAAGACGTTATGCCTTTTACGTGCACATTTCCCAGCTGTACCGAGCCAAAATCCTTTAAAAGGAAGGCGGACTGGGTGCGGCACGAGAGTGAGCGGCATAGACAACTGGAGTGGTGGACCTGTAATTTGCAGGACTGTTCACACACCTGCTACCGGAAAGATAACTTTGTCCAGCATCTCGTGCGAGAGCACAAAATGCCAGAACCGAAAATTAAAGCTTCCAGAGGCCGTGGAAGTGGGAACAGTAAAGCGGCGTCGAAGAAGACTGATATCCAGCAGAGCTCGGCCCATGACCCTGGAGTAGACAAAGTGTGGAAGTTGGTTGAAGAATGCCACCATACCACAACCAAGTTACCAAAGGATGAGGCATGTCGATTCTGTGATAACGTTTGTAACAGTTGGAAGAAGCTTTCCGTGCACATGGCAAAGCATATGGAGCAAATTGCCATGCCAGTCCTTGGCCTTGTGAAACAGCGAACGATATATGCAGATACTCTTATCAGTCCAATCGAGCTGGGAAGCTACCCACCACGCCCGAAATCTGGTAATGGCCAGTCACCAATGAGCCCACTTCCAGGCACAACGCCATACCAGAATTCCTTCCAATCAGATCAAGCGGTTAGCGCTGGCGTTGATCCTTCAACTTACTACAACTCGGCGGCACAAAACGCGGAAACTTACGCAACTTCCGCGTCTCCCCTATTAGCCGACCATCTCCAGATGCACGCTGTGCAAGCTGAGCTTAGTGCTGTCTCCCTGGGAATGGGAGGGAGGTCAATTTCAGTTGGCGGACAAAGCTACAATCTCTCCCCTTATCCACAGTCCGCTTCGCCATCGGTTAGCGAGCACAATGTGTATCCAGTCACAACGGGAGCCAACCAACAACAATTCAGCCCTCATCCCGCTTCCGCTTCCGCTACATACCCACCTCCGTATAATGCCATGTCGCGGCGGCACGAGTTACCTATTGTGGACACCACACAGACTCCGGTTAGTGGGACGATGTACAACCTAAACATTTCGGTGGCCACCTCCAACACTACTGCATATGAAAATCAGCAACAACATATGTATGCGTCGCCAGTTGATAATGCCAGGTATGTCTATCACCAGAACCAAGACGGGATGGGACCGTCAGAGGTTCTACATTACAATGATGTCCCGGAAACCGTCCAGTATCCGGTGGTTTCAGAACCTAGTGGCGGTGCCACGGGCCAGGCGCAAGGGTATGGCCAACACCGTGGCGGGCCATATCAATATCTGAACCAGTGATGACTGGTAAGATATGCTGCGAAGCAGATCCGCATTTTCTGTCTGAGAAGATGTACGTCATGTCAGGGAATGTTTGTTCTTTCGTTTGTTCGTTTCTGATCTTATCTGCCTTTCCTCGAATTTTTCCCTCTATTTTCGCTCTTTTCCGGCCCTTCTAAGGTTTCGGTTTCCCACGAATGCTTTCCCATGCCTAACATTCCGTACCGCTAGTCAATGTCCACCTCGTCATGTATTTCCTCCCATACCCCCTAGTTGTTCATGTTATGTTTTACTTTGTGGCTCTCATGGGATTCATTTTTCTTTTCCTTGCTTTCACCTCGTATCGGATTCACTCCAATTCACGCAATAACTTGCTATTAGCAAAAATGACCTTCATTCTGCCCATAGCTAAGTTATGTTTCCTTTCTTTCTTTTCTCTCTGTTTTGTTGTTTTTCCTTTATATTTATTTTATATATATATTTTTTTTTCTTCTCGTCCCATTTATGACTCCCCCCAGAGATGCATTCCAATTATTTATGAATTTAGCGTCTCGTCATATTGAATCCTATGTTCTAGCATCAGGCATTGTTGTGTTCGTTGTTAGAAGTGAACTAGGCCTTTGTTTGCTTTTTAGATATTCATGTAGTTACCCCTTTGTTCGTCTACCTGGTCGGGTATCATACCCTTCGCTGCTTGAACGAGAATAAATTAATATGACGGAATTTCTCCTCCTTTTTCTTACGGTGTCCTTCACGTCTGCCAGCCTCTCTATCAGTTCCGGCTACAACCATTCCGGGCCAGATTTCGAAAGTGAAACGGTTCGGGGAGCGAATTCGATTTGCTCATATGCATGCTGCGAATGCGTTTGCTTGTTGTTCTTGGAAATGGGCACCCTTGGCCGAAACGAAGTAATTTTTGAGTTATTATTTATTTAATGTTCCCGTATAGGTGGAATAAGGCGTAAACGGAAAACGGGCTGGGCTGATGATCCCGGGTCCCGTAGTACACAAGCTTGTTCACGCTGGTAGATGGGAACATCTCCCCGGTGAGCGAACAGGTGTCGTGGAACTATGCGGCAGACACATGAATATTATGTCCGATGGGCAAAGACTGAGCTTCCGTCCATCCCCCGCCTGGTGCTGCTGGTTGCTGGCTGCTGGTTGCTGGCTGCTGGCTGCTGGCTGCTGGCTGCAACAACCTGCAAGCCGTGATTGGGGATACGGATGATCAGGGCGTCAGGTTTGGTTTGTTGTCAGCGAGCGGAAGTTGGGCCCCGGGGCTGGCGTTTCGGAGCCCGATCAGGTCTAGCGCAGCGCTTGGCTTCAGGCAGCAGGGGCAGCTTGTCTCGTTATCGAGGGTAATAATACGTACAACTTGCCCTCCCATGCGCTGTATCAGAGCGTACAAGTCCGTAATGGGTCCGTAATGGGGCAGCTAACAGCCCAATCCACTGAGCCTCAATATCAAAACGTATCAAAATGCCGCATCGAAAAAAGAAAACCCCTCTCGCGAGAAGCAACATCCTCCACCCACAACCTCCTTTCGCGGTGCAGGATGACCCGCAGCTACAAACCCCTCCGCAGAAGGCCAGGGTTTGCTCCAATCAGAAGATACGGGGTCTCGGCCTCAATTCCCGGTGTTGGTTGACACTCAGTCGACGACCCTGCGCCCTTGGACAAACCCCACGGTCTGGCTCAGCGTCGTTCACCTTTCACATCCCCAAAATACCTTTCAAAGGCTCGCATCCATCCTATTTGCTCAAACCAAACCCGGACCTTTTGATTTTTTGCTTTTTCCTTTCCAGTTCCCTTCTGTTCTTCCATTCCACTTTCCACAAGTGGGGACAGACGCGGGAACAACATCTTTGAAGCCCCGGGGAAGTTCTGCCAATCACCCCTCCACAGAAACTCAGTTGTTTCGATCTTTCTGGACCTGGAGTTTTTCTTCCTCTTTTTCTTTTTTTCTTTTTTCCTTTTTCCTGCATGCTTTTTGCTTGATACCCGCATCTATCTTACTACTAGAAGCTTTCAACTGAGAAAGGAGTACTGCGTATCTACAACGTGAACCTTTTCGCATTCTCGCTATTTGCCTACTTTATTTTGGATTGACTTGTTTCGTTTCCTCTCCTTACGACGAAGATCTGGAACCGGAACCCGCCGCCGATGGAAATTCGAAGAGCGGCTCATTGGTCGTTCGCCAGCACAACTTTCGACAGGGAGCGAGGAAATTGATGTTTATCTTGGTTTTTCCTTCCCTCCACCCCCTCTTACACCGCCACGTCAAACTTAGGGCGAACAGCCGAACGGAGATCTCGAAAAAAAAAAAAAAAAAAAAAAAAAAAAAAACCTCACACCCAAAAAATAAAGAAACCTAATTCAAGACCTAAATCCAGTGGCCACGGGGCATTGCGCAAGTTCCGGTCAAGCATAAACACTTTGTATGTTGAAGGATAGCAGCCAGCGTGCTCTGAATTTTAAGTTTTCATTTTCGGGGTCCCATTCCGCCTG